>PVHX01002667.1:0-161712 GCA_004024805.1 Geosciurus inauris | reverse complement strand
AAGCCTGTAATCCCAGCACTTAGGGAGGCTGAGACAGGAGAATCGTGAGTTCAAAGCCAGCCTCAGCAATGGCGAGGCGCTAAGCAACTCAGTGAGACCCTGTCTCTACATAAAACACAAAATAGGGCTGGGGATGTGGCTCAGTGGTCGAGTGCCCCTGAGTTCAATCCCCAGTACCAAAAAAAAAAAAAAAAAAAAAGCTCATCAGTGGATATATATTTTTAAAGGATGGTAAAGAGAGAACAACAAATATAATTTTGAGTATCTTGATGGTTAGGAGGGGGAATAGAAGGTAAAGATAGACGAGAAAGGGGCTGGGGTTATGGAGCAGTGGTAGCGTGCTCGCCTAGCACACGGGAGGCACTGGGTTCCATCCTCAGCACCACATAAAAATTAAATAAATCTATTAAAAAAAAAGATAGATGAGAAAAATTAGGATAAGAAGTCGAGAGAAATGAAATAAATCGTCATTATGAAAAGGAAGGGAAGAGAGAGTTTTAAGTCAAAGCTGTTTAATGGTCCCAATAAAGAATAAGAAAGAGCTGGGCATGGTGGTGCACACCTGTGATTCCAGCAACTTGGGAGAATGAGGCAGGAGGATCACAAATTCAAGGCCATCTTCTGCAACTTAGCGAGACCCTGTCTTAAAATAAAAAATTCAAAGAACTGAAGATGTGGCTCAGCAGTAAAGCACCCCTGGGTTCAATTCCCAATACCACACACACACACACACACACACACACACACACACACACACAAAATGAGACCTTTTGGAGTAGAACTTTCTAATAAACTGAGATTAAAGTTTGAAGATCGATAGGATGAAATTCACATTGTAGGGAACTGGGAAAACAATAGGATTTTCCTAATATAGAAAAAGCTTTTACAAGCCAGTGCAAGAGGGATCTACCTAGTATAAAAATATGTAAAGAACTTAAACAGGAAAGGAACACAATTTGGCAATAAAAACATGAAATGATATTTTGCTTCACTTATAATTAAATAGATGCAAATTCAAACAGCCAGATATTTTTATTAATATATCACCAAAGTTGGAAAGATTGACATTTTGTTGATAAGGATTTTGGGGAACAGGAGCTCTAACAAAAACTATATCATATTGTTATATTAAAATTTTTTTTAGTTGTAAATGGACACAATAACTTTATTTTTATGCAGTGTTAATGATTGAATCCAGGCCCTCACACATGCTAGCTAAGTATTCTACCACTAAGCTACATCCCCAGCCCCTCATATTGTTATTGGATACCTTTTGAACAGCAACTTGGCAATATCTATTCAAATTTAAGAAGTTCTTAGTTCACTCCACCCCAGGAAGTGAAGATTTCATTTTCACCTTTTAACATCTTCTTTTTATCTTCCTCATTAACTTTAAAACATTTTGGATGGGGGCTTGGAGGCCCTGATTGGGTTGTTATTGATCTGATAAATGCACACATTCTATACACACCCCCACCAACAAGCAGGGTGCTCAGTACCAGTCAGCATGTATTAGCTCTTTAGTTTTATCTTGTTTTTAGATTATTTTTTAGAGCAATTTTAAGTTCACAGCAAAATTGAGAGGGAGATACAGAGATTTCCCATCTGCCCCTGCTCCTGAATGTACATAGTCTCTGCCATTACCAATGGTCCTTACAAGAAGTACATTTGTTCCAACTGAACAAATGACACATCATACTCACTGAATTTCCACAATGTACCTTTGGGTTCTCTTTTTTACATTCTATGGATTTGGATAATATATAATGCATATAACATCATTACGGTACCATACACAGTATTTTCACTGCCCTACAAATGTGTTCTGTATATCATGTCTTCCCCTATCCCCAAATCTCTGGCAACTACTTTTTTACTGTCTCCATAGTTTAGCCTCTTCCAGAATGTCAAATGGTTGGAATTACACAGTATTTAGCCTTTTCAGATTGACTTCTTTTTTTTTTGGTACTGGGGATTGAACTCAGGGGTACTCAACCACTGAGCCACATTCCCAGCCCTATTTTGTGTTTTATGTAGAGACAGGGTCTCACTGAGTTGCTTAGCACCTTGCCATTGCTGAGGCTGGCTTTGAACTCACGATTCTCCTGTCTCAGCCTCCCTAAGTGCTGGGATTACAGGCTTGAGCCATCGCGCCCGGCTTCAGATTGACTTCTTTCACTTAGTAATATGTTGTAATTAGGGTTCCTCCATGTCTTGATAGATCATTTAAAAAAATCAGTGCATAATATTCCATTGTCTGGATATACCAGAGTTTATTTTTCCATTCAACTACTGAAGGATATCTTCACTGCTTCTAACTTTGGGCAATTATTAATAAAGTTGCTATAAACATTCATGTACAGTCTTTGGTGTGGACATAAGTTTTATCTCTTTTGGGTAAATACTAAGGAGTGCAATTGCTGGATCATGTGATTAAGAGTTAATGTTTAACTTTTTGTTTTGATTTGGTACTGGGGATTGAACCCAGGGCATTTCATGTGCTATGCAACACTCTACGGCTGACCTATGCCACAAATTCTGAGTGTTCAGTTTTGTTAAAAATCACCAAACTGTCTACAAGTGTCTACCACTGTGCATTCCTACCACCATAAATGAGAGTTCCTGTTGCTCCACATCTTTACCAGCATTTGGTGGTGTCAGTGTTCTGGATTTTGGCCATTCTAATACATATGTGTTCTTAGCTTTTTTTTTTTTTTTGGTTTATTTAATTGAATTTCAAGTCATAGCACATATATAGAGCTCAGTTTTTCCATTTCTCTGGTTGCAAACCAGATAAAGTTACACCAATTGTGTTTTCATACATGCACCAAGGGTAGTGATGATGATCTCAATCAACCATCTTTACTATGCCCATTCCCCTTTCCTGCCCCCTTTCCTGCCCCCCACCTTCCCCATGCCGTGTCCAGTGCTCCTCTATTTCTCTTATGTTTCCCATTCCCACCTCCCTTATTTATCAGCATCCACTAATCAGAGAGAACATTCGGCATTTGGTTTTTTGGGATTGGCTTACTTCACTTAGCATAATGCTTTCCAGTTCCATCCATTTGCCTGCAAATGCCATGATTTTATTCTCTTTTATTGCTGAATAATATTCCATTGTGTATATGTACCACAGTTTCTTTATCCATTCATCTATTGAAGGACATCTCAGTTGCTTCCACAGTTTTGCAATTGTGAATTGTGCTGCTATAAACATTGAAGTGGCTGCTTTACTGTAGTGTGCTGTTTTCAAGTCTTTAGGGTATAGGCCAAGGAGTGGGATAGCTGGGTCAAATGGTGGTTCCATTCCAAGTTTTTTAAGCAGTCTCCATACTGCTTTCCAGATTGGTTGCACCAATTTGCAATCCCACCAGCAATGTTTGAATGTACCTTTTTCTCCACATCCTCGCCAGCACTTATTGTTGCTGGTATTTTGGATAGCTGCCATTCTGACTGGGGTGAGATGAAATCTGAGGGTAGTTTTGATTTGCATTTCTCCAATGGCTAGAGACGTTGAACATTTCTTCATATATATGTTTATTGATTGTATATCATCTTCTGAGAGGTTTCTATTCAGCTCCTTAGCCCATTTATTGATTGGATTATTTGTTTTTTTGGTGTTAAGTTTTTTGAGCTCTTGATATATCCTGGAGATCAGTGCTCTATCTGATGTGCGTGTGGCAAAAATTTCAGCAGCACTTCTTAAGCCCCAAGAGACTCCAAGGAACTGTTGAGGCACAAAGCCACTCACAGCCCAGCAAGTCAGACACCACATCTACAAAATGTCACTGGGTTTGCGCATTTCAAACTAGCATGAAGAAAAATTCACTTCTACTTTCTTAAATTACCTGAGTATTTCAGGTAATTCAACTATTCGCCAGCCCATTATTTTCTGAGGCTTCTGGGCATGGTCTGGTTGATGTTTCATCATTGCTAGGAGGCCAGGACCCCCCACCCCCCGCTCTCTGCCACTACTTCTGCTAGCACTCAACTCCTTGATTCATGGGGAATTGCATCTCTCTCTAAGGGTGACATTTGCTGCAGGCTCATGAGCTCAGGGGCCTATTCTATGGGTTATTGACCAAAACCCTTGGGGATATATGGATATCTCTCTACCAGCCAGGCTGTTGGTATCTTTCTTTAGAAATAGTGGTCTCTAGAGGGAGAAAATAATCAGTTTCTCCTTGGGAGTAGAAGGGTAGGTGCCCCTTGGCCTACCCTGGAGGGAGAGCCAGAGCTTCCATCCTTCCACGCAGCCCAGGGCATGGTCCAGAGCAGGAATCCATCTATCTGAGCTGAATGGTAAAAGGACTCTGCTGGTGGGTTATTGAGCACCCACTACATTTACAGAACTGAGATAGATTCTGATAACATAGAGAAGGCAACACCAAACTCCCTGCCCCTGTGGAACTGTCATTCTAGGGTAAGGAGGACAGGATGGGGAGGTAAACAAACCTGATCATCACTGACGGTGGTCCTATAAAAGAAGTCACATAGGATGACACAGAATACTGCCGGGGTAGAGGGCAGCAGTGAGGCTGGTCAGGAAGTTCTCTCTGAGCTGGGCCTAAGAAGGGGGCTCCCTTAAAGCCAAGCCAAAGGACAGTTATCCAGGGCAGGACCTGTTCCATGTCTTCCTTTCTCTCTTCCTTCCTTCCTCCAGCTCCCTGGCAGCACATACCTCACTCTGCCCAGCTGGCCAGACAGTGAGGGTGCTTTGAGAACGTTGGCCTCCCTGATAAGTGCTCTTCTCAGCTCCCACCAGTAATCCTGGAGCCTTCTCCCCAACTGGCCTTCACTTGACCTCCGCTTCCACATAGCTGAGATTGATCCTATTTCAGGGTGGGGGCACACTTGCTGGTATCTGGCCTTTTCTGTAGAGTCCTAACAGACCCTGCCCACCTCAGAGGTAGAGATGGGTATTCAGACCTGAGTACCCTTTCTTACCCTCCCCTACGCCCCACCAGGCCTACCGAAAGAGGATGCATCAGCTCCTGCAAGCCCTACACCAGAAGCTTGCGGCTTTGGGCCAGGGATCTGAAGGCCTCATGGGTGCTGACAAGCCCATCTCCTACAGAACCAAGCCACCAGCCTCCATCCATAGGGAGCTCCTTGGCATCTGTAGTGATCCCTACACACTGGCCCAGCAGCTGACCCACGTGGAGCTGGTAAGCAAGCAATGCTGCTCTTTACCCAGACCCAGGGTAGGAAACAATTGGGAATCCTACCCAATTGATGGGCCACTACTCCCCCCTCTGCCCTCTACTTGGTCTCAGGATAATCCTGGAACAGGGCCTGTCACAGCAGGAGGCAGTCAGTCTCTGAGACCACCCTGGAACAGTCAGTTTCCCAACACTCCTGAAGCAGGAAACAGGAGGGCTGAAGGTGTCAGCCTTTGGCCTATCTGAGGGTCTAGCTCTAGAATGAAAGAACAGGGTTCAGATTTCAGCTCTGACACCACCTGTTGGGCGATTCTTCCAGAACTATTGACTTCCCCATCCAGGGCTCACACAGGACTCCTTTCTCCCTGTCCAGCTTTCCAGAGCAGAGCACATGGGGCTCCTTGGATGCAGAGGCCAACCACCATCCAGAGAGAGAGGAACAAGGGGAGTGGGTTTCTTCCCTTCTACACCTCCACCATTTATGGCACCCTGTAGTCACCAAAGTGCTTACATGCACTTCCCTTTGCACTGCAGCGTTGAGAAAGGTTAAATGATTTGCCAGAGTTCACAAGCAGAAGGCACAGAGCCAGGATTCAGTTCTGACCCAGATACCATGCCTGGCCACCAGGTCTCCCTTCCTCCCTTCCCCACCCAGGGAACTGGTCATTTCAATTACCAGATTTGAGCCTGGTATCACAACCCCTAAACAATGCCTCCTTCGCCCACCCCTCCAAGAACTGGGAAAGGAGGGGCTTCCTCCTTCAGTGATGGTGCTGAACTCTGTGACAACCCAAAACAGGATCTGTAAGCCTTCGTGTGAAGAAGGGCTGCAAACAGATCCTCGTGGGGGGAGTGGGAAGGAGGTCAGGGAACCAGGCAGGAGCACCATGCCAGGTCCCCAGCAAGCACTTCTTCCCCAAGTCTTTCCTTTTTTTCCGACTCTTCTCCCTTCCGATGCAGGAACGACTGCGACACATCGGACCTGAGGAGTTTGTCCAGGCTTTTGTGAACAAGGACCCTCTGGCCAGTACAAAGGTAGAAAGAAAGCTCTTGGACAAGTTGTCCCAGCAGTGACCCTCCTCGCCCCCCATCCTGTGGCGGCCAGGGTAGGGGTGAACCCAGAGCGGGATGGAGGGGCTTGGAGGAGGCCTACCCACTCACTCACGCACCTCCAGCTGAGACCGCGACAGTCCCGCGTCTTGGGGAAGCCAAGAAGGCTGGATGTGCCCTGGGCGGGGAGGAGGGAGAATGGCAGAGGGAACCCCCGGTGCGCTCCCGGGCGCGGGCCCTCGCTGTGCGTTTCGATGGGCGCTGATGCCCTCCAGCGGCCAGTCGGGGAAGCGCTGATTGGTAGGTGCTGCAGGAAATCGAAGGGAAGAAGGCGCTCAGGACACGGTCCCACACACCCGGATTTTAAGCCGGTCCTTCCCTTCCAGGAGCCCAACCAGAGGGTACCTGGTGCTTACCAACTGGTTAAATCCGAACCAAAATTGGAACATTCTGTCTTGTACTCTCACACCTAATAAAAGAAGTACAAACTAAATACTGTAGTATGTGATTGCATTTTCACCTTTCAGATAAGCGAAGATTACATAGTAGAATAGATATATTGGGGGTATGTAGGAAAGCGACATTCTCCTGTACCATTGGTAGCGCGTGAAATTGCCACACCACTTTACAGAGCATGTAGGCAACAGTAGATCAACAATTTAAACGTACTTCCTGCCGGGCGCGGTGGCGCACGCTTGTAATTCCAGCGGCTCAGGAGGCTGAGGCAGGAGGATCCAGAGTTCAATGCCAGCCTCAGCAACTTAGCGAGGCCCTATGCAACTCAGTGAGACCCTGTCTTTAAATAAAATATATGAAAGAGCGCTGGGATGTGGCTCAGTGGTTAAGTGGCCCTGAGTTCAATACCTATTACCAAAAAAAAAAAAAAAATGTAGTTCCTTGGGCTAGGGATGTAGCTGAGTTGTATAGCACTTGCCTAGCATACATGAGACCCTGGGTTAGATCCCCAGCACCAAATAAATAAACGTACATCCTTGGCCTAACTTTCCACATCTAGTAATTTATCTACACATTCATGTACACAAAGATGAACATATACAAAGGTATTTGTGATACATAGTGTTTGTTATGGTCAGATTGGAAGCAAATAATTACCTTATAACCCATGGAGATTGGCTTAAAATAGTACATCCATCGGTAGAATGCTATGTAAGTATGAAAACAAATAAGCCTCCACCCCACCCCCCACAAGTATGAGCAGTCATCAAGATCCATCTACCCAATCATCAAGAGACAAAGGTAAAGTGACAAACAGGGTATGTGAACATTTGTGTAACAACAATAAAATAAGGCTGTGTGATACATCAAAGATCACACCTGTGCATAAATTACCTCTAAAAATACTTGTTGCTCCAAGGAGGACAGCCATGGGACTGAGGGCATAGGAACAGGAAGGAGACTTGGCTACTCTTAGAGAGTTGTTTGTTTTGTGTGTGTGTGTGTGTGTGTGTGTGTGTGTGTGTGTGTGTGTGTTGTTTGGCCATTTTCAAATATTTCCTTTTATTATGAAATACATCAAGATTACACATGACATTTATTTATCCCACCCAATTGTAGATGAACATTTTGTGTTGTTTCCTTTTTTCTTTTTTTGCTATTATAAATTACACTGCTGTGAGCATTCTTACATGTGTTTACCTGATACACCAGTGAACATTTTCTCTGGGGCACCACTTCTCAAATATTTTGGGGTCAGGATCCCTTTATAGTCTTAAAAATTATTTGAGACCCCAAAAAACTTTTGGTTAGTTGATTATTTCTATCACTATCATATTAGCAATTAAAACTGATTGCTTTTTATTTCTTTTTTTTTTTTTTTCTGTAGTGTTGGTGATCAAACCCAGGAGCTTATATGTGATAAACATGTGGTGTACTACTGAGCCAGACTCCCAACTCCAAAACTGATAACTTTTTAAAATATTTACTCATAAATACAATAATGACCCATTGCATGTTGACATAAGTAACATTTTATTTAAAAAATTGCATTTTCTGAAATAGAAAATTCCTGAAAAGAATGATGTTGTTTTATAAAATTTTTACAAATCTCTGTAATCTCTGACTTTATAGAAGACAGATGATTTCTTTCATCTGCTTTTGTGTTCAGTCTCTTGACATATACTATTTTGGTTTAAGAAAATCTAACTTCATGCAGATATGTAATTGGAAAACTGAGGAGTATTTGATAGCCTTTTCAGATAATTGAATATTCTTGTTAGATACTGCACTAAAACTCAGCAAGTAATAGTTTTTAAAGATTAATTATAATGTGACATCTGAAAATATCATCAATGAACTTTCTGAATGCTGTGACATCCATTAATTTACCTTGCATCTCCAGGGCATGATTTTATAATATCATACATTGATCATTTAGAAAATGAGGAAACATTGAGTTAGGCAGATCTTCCAAATGTTGGCACATTTTATTGTATAGTACTTTAAAATCACATTCATTGACATCAAGAGAAAAGGGTAGAGTGATGAACAGGGTATGTATACATTCCTGATCTCATAATTTTAGAAAATGTCTGGGACTGGGGGTACAGCTCAGTGGTAGAATATATGCTGAGCATGCGTGAGGTCCTGGGCTTGATCCCCAGCACTGCCAAAAAAAAAAAAATGTGTTGTTTAAAAAGTGGGGTTTTTTTATTTTTAAAAACAGAGTGTGTAAATATTGAGAAGCTGTCAAGCCACAGAGGCAGATACATGTTTTACAAGTTCCCAATTTTCTCTTGAGATCTTGAATTTTATCACTGGCAACAAACACTGGGAGCTGTTTTCCTTCAAGTGACAGGTTCATTAGTTCATTTTTAAGAAAATATTAGCCAAATACTGAACTCTGGAGAGTGAGAGTTTGACTTAGTCTTTCTTTTAAGTAAAAACAGAATTCAGTGAAAACAGTGGCCAGTTCAGTGCATGAGTGAGCCAAGTCCTACCCTCAAGACAACCCCACACTTGAATATACAGCAAAAGTGCCCAGTATGGAGGCCCCATTTTGTCACACTGAATAAGAAACATGTACTCAAGGGCTGAGATTGAATAGAACTTGGAAGTTTTGCCTCTATAAGGACATCCGTAAGTCACACTTTTCTCCCCTGTCTACTGGACAATTTACCCACCATTGTTTTTGCAGTATCAGGGCAAATCTCAACACAGTGGGGAAAAGAATATGAACAAATTATTATGAAAATACTTTTCCCCTGTGAACCCCCAGAAGTATACCAGGAACCCCCAGAAGTCCATGGACAGCACATTAAGAACTATTGCTATTCCACATACCTAGGGAAGAGAATTACTGTGTCACAGAGTAGGCATGTGGGCAACCTTACCAGGTAATGCCAGGTATATCTCAGTAGGGAGGTATTCTTGTTTCACATCTTCACTCACTTGAAATCGTCAGACTTCAAGTTTGGAAAATGGAGCATCTTTTCATGCGTCTAGCCATTTTTGTTTCCTCCTTTTGTGATATGCCTCGTCTGATTTTTGTCCTGTTTTCTACTGGTGAATTTTCTTTTTCTTGAGGATTTTAAGGAATTTGTTGTTTTTATTTTTACTTGAAATATGTACTAGATAATAAACCTTTGCTAGTGAGAGTTCTTGCAAATTTTCTTCTCCTAATGTATTCTTTGCTTCTCATTCTCATTACCATGGCTTTTGATGAACAAGTGTTCTCTTTTTTTTTATTTTTTTAAGTTGTTGATTGACCTTTATTTATTCATTTATTTATATGTGGTGCTGAGGATCAAACCCAGTGCCTCCCACATGTAAGGCATGCGCTCTACCACTGAGCCACAATCCCAGCCCTGAACAAGTGTTCTTAAGCTTCACCTAAATTTATTAAACTTTTCCTTTATGTTCTTCTTATCTGTGTCAATACACATTGTCTTCCTTACTATAGCTGGATGATGAGTCTTGATGTCAGTAAACCAAATTCCCCAGGTTTTTCTTTAGGAATGGTGTGGCTATTTTTTGGCCTTTTGCCTATCCATTTAAATCCTGTCAAATTATATGAAAAGTCCTATCAAGATTTTGTTAGATTATATTAAATATGGGTTAATTTGAGAAGAATTGATAGGTTTGTTACTGACTCTTTCAATCCATAAAAATAGTATGTACTTCTACTTCCTTAGGTTTATTATATATCTTTCAAATGGCTTATAGTTTTCTCCGTAAGTGTTACACAGGTTTTGTCAGATTTTTGCCCTAGGTGCCTAATGTATACTTTTACTACTACATCTGAAAATATCTATTTGCACAGATTATTTTAAAATGTGATTTTAGATTTCTGGATGTTCAAAAAGAGTGCATATTCTCAAAAAAAATAAGCACAGGCTTCCATATTTATTCAATATCTCAACTATGTGTTAATTGTATTTTCTATCTGCTTATTGGTATAAGAAATTAATTTATTTTTATGTATCAATTTTATATCTGACAATATTGTAAACCCTTACTAACTATATCAAAGTGTCACCATTCTTTGGAGGATTTCTTGTAGACAGGTACATCATCTGAAAATAATTAAGTTTGTTCCCTCCTTTTCAAGCCTTATTCTTTCTATTTCCATGGTAGTCATAGAATAGAACTGACTTGAGAGGGTCAGGAGTGGTAGATAGACTTTAGTGCATCATTTTAAATATCTGAAATATTGAGAGTGTTATGCAGAATAACTCTACCCGATCCAATAGAATTCGCTTTTCTTGCTTATTGTGCTAACCTGCACCTCTAGTACAAGGTCAAATAGAAGTTTTGATAGCTGACATCCTTCTTTTGTCCTGACTTTAATAGGAATGCTTTTCACCAGTCACAATAGAGCGTGTTGTTTGCTATTGGATTTTTTTAGATGCCCGTTATCAATTTAAGGAAGTACTCTATTCCTTTGTAGTTTGCTAAGAGTTCTTATGTGAATGGTTGTATTGAATTTCATCAAATTATTATATTTGGGGCTGGGGCTCTGGCTCAGTGGTAGAGCACTTGCCTAGCATGCGTGAGGCACTGGGTTCGAGCCTCAGCACCACATAAAAATAAAGATATTATGTACACCTATAACTAAAATAAAAATATTTTTTAAAGAAATCCATTAACAACTAAAAAATTTTTTAAATTATTATATTTAATTATTATATTTTCATCAAATTATTATGTATATATTCTTTTTTTAAATTTTTTTTAGTTGTAGATGGACACAAATATCTTTATTTTATTTATTGATTTTTATGTGGTGCTGAGGATCGAACCCAGTGCCTCACGCATGCGAGGCAAGCGCTCTGCCACTGAGCCACAGCCCAGCCCCTATTATGTATATATTCTTATATTGAATGTCATCAAATTATTTTTCTGGACCTATTGCTCATATGTTCTATTCTCCTTCAAACTCTTAAGTGATTATTCATATTAGTTTTTTGAATTAATGCTGAATCAACCTTGCATTTCTAGTATAAACAAAACTGGATAAGTAAAGTCATTATCTTTTTCACACATGCCTAGATTTGGTGTGCTAATATTTTGGTTAGGATTTCTGCAATTGTATTCATGAGTGAGATTGATCTGTTATTTTCCTTTCTGACACTATTCTTGGCTACTCTGTTTCTCTTTCCTTATTCTCTATTCTGTATGAAAGATTGGGATACCTGTTCTTGGAGCATTTATAGGATTTGCCACTGAAACAACTGAGCCTGATTTGTTCTTTGAGGAATAATTTTTATATACTGATAAAAGGTTTTTCTTATTTCTATGTTTATTCTGGTTGTTGTTTTAGTGGTCATAGGACTATTTATGTTTTCTATATATCATAAGTCTATTTTGTAATTTATATTCTTTCGAGAATTTGACCATTTCCCCTAAGTTTTCACACTTATAGACATAAAGATATACATAGATAATACTTCTTTAATTATCTCTTAAATTTCTTCACATTCACATTGATTTATCTTTAATATTCTTTGCTATGTATTTCTCTCTTTGTTTCTTCATTGGTATTTCCAAAATTCATCAATTTTATTAGTCTTCAAATAAAGAGCTTTTGACTGTTGTTTCTGAATATTGCAGCTTCCTTTACTATTGCATTTATCTCTTCTCTAATCTTTACCATTCCACCAACTTTCTTTAGATTTATTCTGTTATTCTTTTTCTAATTTCTAATGTTGGATTTCAACTTACTTTTATCCTTTCTTATATTCTAGTGAAAGCATGAAAGACTATTCATTTCTCTTTATATACATTTTTTAAAACATTTATTTATATACATTTTAATTTACAGTTTCCAAGGTTTCTTTTTTAGTATTTTTATTATCATTCTAATTCCTTTATGATTTCATCTTTGACCCATAAATTATTTTTAAATGTGTTCTTAGATTTCCAAATATTTGAAAATAGTACATATTATCAAATAATTTAATTTAAGCTTTCATATTTTTTTTATCTCAACTATATAAATTGTGTTCTTCAAATTTATATTCATACTATTTTTCTTATTTTCCAGTCTTCCTAATCTATTAATTTCTGGCATGTTTATTAAAATCTTTGATTGTAATAATGGAACTTAACTTCTCCTAATAAGGAATATCACCTTTCTGATTACTTTGCCTCCATATTTTGACCCTATGTTACCCAGTGCAAATGAGTTTATACTTCTGACATATGCCTGATAAATTGAAACTTTATCTTTGTGGAGTTAGTCTTTAATCTCTTCTAATGCTTTTGGCCCTAGAGTCCTTTTTCTTTTTTGCCTTAAAATCTCTTTCGTCTGACATTAATGAAGATGCTGTTTGGGAAGATAGAGTTACATTCTGATAAACTATCAAAAAGTTTAGAAATCATAAGTCAAACCATCCTAAGTCAGGAACCATCTAATAGCTATGTGATATTTATCATATATGTATTTTTCTATTTTTTTACCCTTGAATTTGGGGCATATTCTTGAGATTGGAAAGAAATTGGAATTTTTTAAATTATGGTGATTGTGATTATTATCTATAAAGATTTGTTCTTACTGTCTTCTGTTGTACTACTTATTTGTCTCCTCTACCTTTTCTATTTATTTTTTTCTCCTTTCTTTATATCTTTTGGATTAATAGATTCCCCATTTCATCCTCCCCCCTCTATTTACTAAAAGTTATCCTGGCAGTTTTAGCATGCACATTTAAATTTAATCTGTTAAGCTCTGGTATATGTATACAGTGAATGTTCTACACCAATTTTATTTTCTACATAAATTTTTAAATTATGTCTTCAAAGGATATTTTATAACCCAGGAAAAGATTCATGTGGAAATATATATGTGTAGTTATAGATACATTATATATATACACGGAGAGTTGACTCTCATTATTTGAAGTAGTTGTGTTCTACAATGTCACCTCAAACATTGAATCAGCAAATACTGAACCATTGGTTGCAGGACAAATACAGGGTTATGTTCCTGCAAGCTACTCATCACATTTTGTCAACTCATCAATATGTAACCTTGTTTTACATGTTTAAAGGCACCTTATTTCATATATATCATTGATTAACATTGAACTCATGACCAATAGCACAATATAACTCATGGCTGAATGAGGCTTTTCTAACACATATTTTCTCTGTAGTAGGGCACTTCAGAACTGTGCTTGGGAGCTTTATGAAACATTGAAATAATCCCCCCCAAAAAAGCACAAAAATGGGGAGGCTCTAATATAGGAAACAGAATACTTACAGGGAGAGCTGAAATAAGAAGGAAGAGCATCCCTTAGTTTAGCCTCAACTGGAAACACTTATGAATGTTGAGTGACAAATTATTTTGGCTTCTCTGCACATACACACAAATGACCACGCAAACCACACAACTATTGGAATTACAAATAAAATTTAAGAAGTAGGCAAATTTGCAAGTACAGAATCCATGAACAATGAGGATCAAGTCTGTGTGTGTATGTGTGCATGCATGTGTGCGCACACACACATAATTTTGAATTACACCCTTAAACATATAGAAAAGAGATTGGAAAGCTACAAATCATTGGTGTTTCCAGATGGTTTTGAGATTTTCACATTGTCCATATTGTCTATAACCATGAACTGACTTCATGTTCTAATAAGTTACTGACAGAGACTCAGCATGGGGTCCTGTGTGTCTCTTCTAGCCCAGTTTCAATGACAAGACTAACAACCTGGAGGCTTATGTGAAATGGTTCAACAGACTGTGCTACCTTGTGGCAACTGAGATCTGCATGGTGAGTAGAAAGCCAGAGTGGGCATGACCTGGCATAGGCAAAGGTGGCCTGGGGCCTGGAATAGCCTACCAGGGAGGAAAACAGAAGGGCACCTTAAGTGACAATAGTCTCCTGGCAGTTAAATCTTGACTAATCCCACCTGGGGATTGGCTAGGCACCAAGTGTCACCAAGACTTCTTGCAGTGACATTTCCTGTCATGGTAGAGCCCAGGATGGATCCACTGACCTCTGTCACCAAGGAAGTGACAGAATGTTTGCTGAAGTGAGGGTAGTACCAACTACCCGCAAGAGGCTCCACTGCCTCCACCTGCGCCTGTCTGCTCAGGGCAGCCTGGCCTGCAGCCAGGTTTGATTTGGCTTGCTCAGGATTGAGAAGTGGTCCAATCCTTAAGAAACTAAGAGAGTACACAAAAAAGTCTAGGTTATTGGCTTCTCCTGGAAAGGAAGGAATCTTGGCAACATGGAGCTGGATATGCTTGTCACTAAGTTGAGGTTCCACCCGGCCATGCCTGCCCATCCTCTTCCTTATAGCAGAAGGATCATCCTCTGGACCCACTCCCTCACCATAAGGTAAAGCCCCAGGGCCCTCACTTATCTCAGGAATAGATTGGACAGGCTCAGCCTGTAAGATCAGCTGGGCTCACTGGAAGCAGGTACTTAGAGAGCTTGGGGAACAGGTGTGAAGGAGTACAGGAGAATTAGGATGCACTGAGGGAGAAGCTGACCTGCAATGCTCACATAGACTGAAGTGGTTGCCTTTATCCCTCATCTGGTTTGAGATTAGTGTCACCCATGAGCATTTCCCTTTGAAGTACAGGACAGAAGGTAGGTAGCTCTCAACAGCCAAGGTCACATCTTGAAAGGGGCTTGGTGGCATGTCCCCACAGGTGCCAGAGCAGACTTCTTGGTGGCAATAGATAATTGCTGCATGTTTCATAGGCAAGTAAAGTCTACTTGTGAAAAAAATACAACATAGAGTACCATTGACCCAGACCTCTTCCTACAGTCACGTCATTGACCTGGCAGTTAAAATGGGCTTTTATCTTTATAAAGCCTGGACTAAGCCCATGTGGGCACCCAGGAGCCTACCCAGGACAGTGCAGGATGGCTCAGGGGAAGGACACAGTTTGGTTCTGAGACAGGAGAGAGGTTAGAAATCATGTTCAATAGAAAGCAGTGCAGGAGCTCAGGGAACAGGGCCTCAGGATCAGCACGTAGCCCCTAGTGAGGGGAGAGCAAGCTCGGTGCTGGGAGGAAATAGGGAGGCAATACGTTCTGATTTGGGGAAAGAATAGGTGCTAGAGTTGGGCCTTGAAGAAGAGCAATCAACCTGCTCCCAGAGATGCCTCAGCCCTTCCTATGCTGTAGGTTGCTCCTGTACCCCACAGGAGTTCTAGCAGGCCTCAATTAAGTCTACCTAACAGTGGACTGTGTCCTGCTCTGCCTGTGAAGTGCTCTGAGACCTTAAGGTTCAGATATTTCCCTGGGCCTCATCTGTGAAATGGATTTGAAGAAGGTTAAGAAGGCTGGGCCAGGTGAGCAGGGTGTCTGATCAGGGCAGGGTAGAAACATATCACTAAGGTTCTGGTGCCCTGTCCCCAGCCAGCCAAGAAGAAGCAGAGGGCCCAGGTGATCGAGTTCTTCATTGACGTGGCCCGAGAGTGCTTCAACATTGGCAACTTCAACTCCCTGATGGCCATTATATGTGAGTGGGTTGCTCCAGGAGCCCCTCCCCCACGAGAGACTCCTCAGACAGGTTCAAGTGGGTCCAGCCAGGCAGTGGGGGTACAAGTTCAGACCCTCCTCTGAGCAGTGGGTGGGTGTGAGCTAAGCAGTCTGCAGCCTGAAGCAGCCAGCAGCCCCATGTCCCTGCCCCAGAGTCCTGGAGAAAATGCCCCTTTTGAGACAAACTCAGCCTCCTTGGGGTACTTGGTGAGGGCTTGGCAACATATCCCTGATCCAGAGAGAATTAAAGGGCCAACCCAGGAACTAGTTCCAGGATGGGGCCTATATGGTGGGGACATGGTCAGAGTTTACACACACACAAGCTGGGCCCACATTGTCCATTACTACCTGCCCATTGCTCCTAGGCTGAGGTCACTGCAGACCTTAGCCCTATCTTAGGACTCAGCCTAAATGGCTGGACGACTGCAGCTACAGTGGCCTCCCTCCCTGCTCATGAGAGTGAGGGGGGCCGTCCAGGCCAGAGGAGCCCTCCCCAGCCCAGCCCTCCCTCTTCCAGCTGGCATGAACATGAGCCCTGTCTCCAGACTGAAGAAGACTTGGGCCAAAGTGAAGACAGCCAAGTTTTTCATCCTGGAGGTAAACAAGGTTGCTGAACTAAGGGGTTCTGCCAGCCAGCCCCTGAAAAGAGGTGCCCAAACGCTTCCCTATCTTCTTTCAGCACCAGATGGACCCAACAGGGAATTTCTGCAACTACAGGACAGCTTTGCGAGGGGCAGCCCACCGCTCCCTGACTGCCCACAGCAGCCGGGAGAAGGTAGGTGAGAAGCCTCAATGGTCAAACATTTTCCCAGCCTTCAGAGATCCTGCTTGCTTGGCCCAGGTGGGCTGTATCAGTGGTAGCTTTCAATGTATCAAAGTCAGCTTTTTGTTACTATAACAAATACCTAAGATAATCAACTTATAAAAAGAAAAGATTTATTTTGGCTCAGTGGTAGAGGTTTTCATTCAGTCTATGATAAGTTAGCCTATGATAAGTTTTGAGTCTATGGCAGTGGTAAAGGAAATCCACTCATCTCATGGCCAGGAAGCCAAAGAGAGAAGATGAAGGGGTTAAAGCCTGAGAATCCCCTTCAAGGTCATGCCTTGATGACCTAAAGACCTCCAGCTAGGCCTCACTTTCCACAGGCTCTACCACCTCCTCCCCTGCGGGGCTAGCCTTTACCACATGGACATTTGGGGGACAGTTCTGACCCAAACTACAGCAATCAGGGAAACTGGAGGTTGACTCAAAGTTCACCAGGTCCAACCCCTGCCTCCTGCAGCATCTGTGATAGATAGCCATGTCACCTTGCTTGCATGCCTTCAGAGTGGACAACTTCACCACCTCCAAAGCAGGTCAACCACTGCCCCAAGCAGCTCTGATTCCTTGTAAGTGCTTGATAAGTGCTTCCTTGTGGGGCCAGACTTGGCCACCTGGGATCACCCTCTCTGGAGAGCCACTTAAAATGAACTACTCCCTCTTCTAGCTATCAGTCCTTTCACAGCCCTTGTGTCCCCTCCATTGCTTTGCCTAAGTGGACAGTCCCAAGCCTGACTTGCCATGGAGTGGTTTCCAGTTCCCTCCCTGCTATTACCCCTGAAGAGCTCCATCTGTCAGAGTCCCTTCTGTTTCAGATCAAACTGTGGCTCCAAGCACAAGGGGTTTTACATCTGCCTTATTCTAAATGTAGTACCTCTATGTTTGTGGCCTCAAATCACATTTATGGCTTTGGCAATGATTATCCAATCTTCTTGTTCACCCAAACTGCCTTTTCACAAGAAGTGGCTTATATGTTTGCATTTGGGAGGGCTTGGCTTACAGCCAAGGAGTTTGAACCTGGGGCAAAGGTACACAGGAATTGGATTCTGTGCTGTGGCTGCAGCCTCTAGTTTGTAACACTGGCTTTCCCCACTATTTTTCTTCCACCCATGCCGAGGCAGGGTAGCCATAGAGCAAGGCAGACTTTGTGTTCCTAAATTCTGGGGTGCTGGGATACTGTGCATTTAGGTCTGGTGGTGTAGGTGGATGACTTTAAAATGTGCATTTAGTTTTAACTGCATTCTCCTCTAACTTCCAGCGAGACTATAGGCTAAGCCCACAGAAGAAGCCTTTCCATGGCCTCTGCCTTCAGAAAACAAAGCAATAGTGCTCTGCTTTTGGTCTCACCATAAGTGCATCAGGATGGATCTTTAGCATCAAGAAAGACAGGATGACAAATTGCTGAATAGTTTTTTAAAAAGAAAACAGGTCATAAAATTTTAGAATAGTTGACTTACATGTGTTTCAGGCATGTTAATAGTGTGCTTAGCTCAGGCCTCTGCTTCCAGTACACTTGAAAGAGAGGCCTGAGTCTATAGATGGGAATGTTGTGAGGTTTCTACCAGCCCCTCCCCGCAGGTGATGGGAAAAAAATGTCCAAGGGTCACTGTGACTCTGCATCTTGCACCCAGCCTAACCCAAGGGAAAATGGCCCTGCATGCAGTGGGAGCTCAATCAGCACTGGTGCCTAATGGGCCTGGGGGAAACAATCTGGCCCAGAGTCATGGGACCTGTATGTTCTTTCTTAGTGTTTTTCATATTGTCCTCATGATGCATATTAGTTAAAATTAGCCTTTGCTATGATTTGGATCTTAAAAGTCTTCCAAAGTCTCATATGTTAAAGGCTTGGTCACCAGTCATGGTACTACTGGGAGACAGTGGAACCTTTAGAAATTGGGACCTAGTAGAAGAAAGTAGATGATGAGGGATGTGCCCTTGAAGGAAATATGAACCCCCGGCCCATCCTTTCTTTTTGCTTCCAGGCTGCCATCAGATAAGCAGCTGTGCTCCACCATGCAGCCCTGCCATGTTGTTCTGCCTCACCACATGCCCAAAAATAACAGAGCCAGCTGAACATAGGTTGCAACCTCTGAAACCATAAGCCAAGATAAACCTTTCCTTCTTTTTAGTTGTTTATCTCAGGCATTTTATCACAGCAATGGAAAACTAAGTAACAGTCTTATAATTCATAAAGCCCCAAGGATAGTCAGGCTTGTCCAGGAAATCTCCCATCTGCATTCTGGGGCTGCATCTGAGGTTCCTGGGGGTATGTATCTACTGGCAAGGTTGTCTCCTGTCCAGGTTGCCTCCTGCCCTTGAGCCAACCCAATGGGAAGGCTGCCTGGGGGCTGACCTGAACTGTCTCCCTTCCAGATCGTCATTCCCTTCTTCAGCCTACTCATCAAAGACATCTACTTCCTGAACGAGGGCTGTGCCAACCGCCTTCCCAATGGACATGTTAACTTTGAGGTAAGGCCCAGGGGCCTTGGAGGGGAATGCCACCAAGTGAGATCAGCCAATAAAAATGCCTAAAGAAGGACTGCTGGCTCCTCAACCATCAAATTAATGGAGGACTCCAAGGCAGACAGAGTATGGTAGTTCTCAGGATCTCCCTTCCCCACGTCCAGCACAGGGAGATACTGAAGTCTATGCACATGTTGATATGCACTCTATGCTGAAGCAGAATCACTTCTGCCCCTTGAGGAGCACCAGGGCAGTAAGAAAAATAGCCCCACAGACCCATGGTGACAACCACAAGATGCTGTGACAGGGGCTACACAAATACACAGTGCTTGGGGACCAAGGAAGGCCCCAAAGGAAGGGCTCTGAGCAGCAGGGGTGAGTTGTCATGCAGAAGCCAGAGTGGGCAAAAGGGAACAAAGAATTCTGCTCCCTTGACTGACACCACAGCTCAAGTGTCCCCTCCTCCAGGAAGCCCTCCACCATGACCTCTTCAGGGTTCCTATAGAGCAGCAGACTGGGTCTCCCTCACTTTGTCATAGCACCCAAGTCTCTGAGTGCCTCAGAAACAAGGCCAGGCTGATTGCTGTGTCCCAAGTAGGCCCATCTCACACATGTGTCATAGTGACTTCTGGGTTAAAGTACACTAGGCAGTGGCAGCAGGAGGTCACTGAGTCAGACAGACAGAGCATACCATGTGGTAGTTTTACCACCCACTCTGCAGGAAGGAAGGGACTCTTCTTTTTTTTTTTTTTTATATTTATGTTTTAGTTGTAGGTGGACAGAATATCTTTATTTTATTTTTATGTGGTGCTGAGGATCGAACCCAGTGCCTCCCGCGTGCTAGGCGAGCACACTACCACTGCGCCATAACCCCAGCCCCAAGGGACTCTTCTTTTTGAGAGCCAACTCCATCCTAGTGCTGGCCTCAGCAGGGACACAGAAAGCCCTCAGCCTCCAACTCCAAGGAGCAGTAAGTCCTGGGCCTGTCACTTGCTCTTTATGAACCTCAATCACCCCCCTCTGTAAAATGAGGCTTCAGCCACAACTATGGCCACACAGAAAGGCTAGGAGGAGAAGATGTTCAGCATGAGCCAGCCAAGGCTCTGAGTCCCCTGCTGAGAAGCACCACAGCACATGCCTGGGGCCTTTGGCCTGGAGGCTGCTCTCTGCACAGACAACCCTGCAGACTATCACATGCTGCCCATAGCCTGCTCACCCCTGAGGGCCAGCAGAGCTTGGGGAAAATTCAATCCAGTCCAGCTGCTGCACCCCTGGGGCTTAGCCCAGCCTGGAGGCCACATGGATTAGACTGCAGGGGCCCAGGGAGCCTAGAGTGAGGTTTTACTCTGCAGATGACCCTGACACACAAACCAGTGTAGGATCTCCTATTTTTTGCCCTTCTTGAATTGGTCCTCAAAACCAAGGCCCTGGGTTGTGGTAAAATTCCAACTTATGTAGCCACAGATTTGGAAAATAGGTAGTGGGGACCAGACCTGGCTGCCAGGGCTGATCAAGGGGTACCACAGAGCTGGGATCCTCACCCGAGCATGTCTTTGTGCTGATATTTATTTAAAATCCTTCTAAAATTTGGCAGACTTTTTAAAATTAAATACACATTATAATGAGCCTTCCATATCCATGGATTCTGCATCCACAACCCTACCAACTGTGGATCAAAAATATTTCTTTAGGGGCTGGGATTGTAGCTCAGCGGTAGAGCGCTTGCCTTGCATGCGTGAGGCCCTGGGTTCGATCCTCAGCACCACATACAAAGCAATAAAATAAAGACATTGTGTCCATCTACAACTAAAAAAAAAACAAAATATTTAAAAAAAAAATATTTCTTTAATTGCTTCTATACTGAACATTTATAGACTTTTTTTGTCATTATTCCTTAAACAATACAGTGCAGTAACTATTTGCATAGCATTTACACTGTATTAGGTATTATAAGTAATCAAGAGATGATTTAAAGTTTAAGGGAGGTCATGTATAAGTTATATGTAAATCCTGTGTCCTTGAGCATCTGCAGATTTTGGTATTTCCAGGGCAGGGTAAGTCCTGGAACCAATCCCCCAAGGACACCGAGGGACTATTATATTTAAAGTTTACTTAAACAAAATTATAATTAAAATATTTACCTAAATACATTTACCTAAATGTATTTACATCTTTTTATAAATCAACAAACATGTGTTCTCTTGCATAAATAAGGAAGAACCACAAAATAAATTCATACGAAATCATGCTCACTTTTGCTAGATGCAGTCAAAGATGGTCAGCCAAGGCTGCTGCCTCCTGCTGACATGAAGTGAGAGGTGCTGTGGAAATGTGACGGGTGATTCTCACAGCAAGGTTTCTTGCTAGGTGATGCTGCCATCTATTGCCCCATGTTTCTCCTCAAATCCCTGAAATCACTGAAGGGTGAGAAGAGAGGATTTCTCAGGGCTGGCCACTCACCCTCACAGGGAAATTCAGGCACTGCAAGTACCTCCATTTTGTATCTCTGTGTGACCCTGGCAGAAATTTCTGGAACTGGCCAAGCAGGTTGGAGAGTTCATCACATGGAAACAAGTGGAATGTCCTTTTGAGCAAGACCCCAGCATCACCCATTACCTGTACACTGCCCCCATCTTCAGCGAGGACGGTAAGGTGACCCCACAGCCTTCCTAACCCCCTCAGGCCCTGGGACTCTTGAGTGGCCTCTTAGTCACAATGCAGGAACCTCTATTCTGAGCAGGAATGCATACCCTTGCTAGCCTGCCAATGGAGCAGTGAAGACTGCATTACCCTGGACGACCAACTCTGCCCTCAGGAACAGAGAATAGATCCTAGGAGCCATGGGCTGGGGCCTTAACGACCCCCAGGTCCAGACTTCTCCCTGGACACAGTTTGAACACTGTTGGGTGTTGCCAAGTCTGAACCATCTGTCTATCTTACCCAATTTTTCTCATTAGTAAAGTGGGAGTGAGGGTAAGAACTGGAGTTCACATGTGGATGGCTAAGCACTGACTGACTCTGGGTCTTTCCATGGCTGGTGTATGTGTGTGTACGTCTGTGAGTGTGTGCTGGTTTGGGTGTGTAATACACACAGGCATGATGTGAGTTGTCTTTTCTGCAGAGTGCTGTTAATGTCTGTCTATCCCTGCCAGTAAACACACATTCCCATTTAATCATTTGTCACACATCCGCTTGCTTGCAAATTGCTAAGTAGTAAACCCTGAGATCCCCCTCTTTCAGAAAGGGAAAGCTCTAGAGAAGGCAGCTATCCGGTGGCCATCCCCCTGTGGGGGCAGTGTGGCCCCATGCTTAGCAGCTCTCATCTTGGGATCTGCCCTCCACTCCAGCACACAGGAGACCTGCTCATCCTCACCAGCAAGTGTGTTACAAAGGGATCAATAAACATCTGTGACTGGGGAACACTTACTGCCCCACCATAGGGCAGGGAAAAAAGGAAAATTAGGGAGAAGGCTGTTTTAATGATTTTGCCTTTGGATACTTCCAACTTTGCCATTTTACTTTTCATATTTTGGAGCCAAGAACTTGATGAAGGGAGTTCTACCTTTTTCTGTAGCCACCAACCCCCATCAAGAAGCAGAGCAAGCTGGGTGTGGTGGTACACGCCTGTAATCCCAGCAGTTTGGGAAGCTGAGGCAAGGAGATTGCAAGTTAGAGGCCAGCCTCAGCAACTTAGTGGAGCCCTTAAGCAAGTCAGTGAGACTCTGTCTCAAAATTTTAAATTATTTTAACAAGGCTGGGGATGTGACTCCGTAGTTAAGCACTGGGGTTTCAATCCCTGGTACCTCCCCGCAAAAAAGTGAAGCTGAGCAACTGACAGACAAAACAGCCCAGGCTGGTTCACACAGGAGACTGTGAACTCAGGTCTCATCTTCTCTAAGCCTTACCTGCTTCCTCTATCAGGTGGGGCAATGAGAGACCTTCCTAGGGCAATGATGAGAATTACTTGAATTGGAAGAGGTAAAGACCACAGGTCTGTACTCAATCAATGCTAGTGTACAGTCTTCTCCTCTGTCCACAGGGGATATGTTCTAAGATCCCCAATGGATGCCTGAAATTGTGGATAAACCCAAATTCTATATGTATTGTATTTTTTCCTATATATACATACACAAATATAATGCTTTTTTCATCTTGTCATGCACTGTGGCCATAATTTTTGCAGTTCAAAGTGTGATGGCAAAACTAGCACAAATTTCTTTTTTCTTTGTTCACAAGTTTACAGATGGAAGATTTGTTCCTACCACAGATCTTAGCAACCTCAGCATATGATTTTTTTTTTCTTTCCTTGTTTAGTGGAGAACTTTCCCCTTTGCACTTAAAGGAAGCACTTTACAGTTTCTCCTTGGCACATTCAAATTACCAGTATCCCTACTCTTGTGATTTAGGTCCATTATTAAGTAAAATAAGGCTTGCTTGAACACAAGCACTGATTCCATGACAGTTGATCTGATAACCAAGAGGGCTACTTGTGTTAGTCAGCTTTTTATTGCTGTGACCAAATTGCCTAACAAGAACACCTTAGAGGAGGAAAAGTTTCTTTTGGCTTACAATTTCAGAGGTTCAATTCATAGATGCCTGACTTCATTGCTTTAGGCCCAAGATGAAGCAGAACATATTGGCAGAAGGGCATGGTAGAGGAAAACTGCTCACCTCATGGCATCCAGGAAGCACAGAGGGAACGGTGAGGGTCCAGAGACAAAATATTAACTCCAAAGGCATACCCCTAGTGACCCACTTCCTCCAGCCATGCCTCACCTGCCTAAAGTTACTACTCAGTCAGTCCATTCAAATGATTAATCCACCAATGGATCAGTATACTGATTAGGTTGCAGCTCTCATAATCAAATCATTTCACCTTCTGCATTAACACAGGAGCTTTTGCGAGACACCTCATATCCAAACCATAATATTACTAAGTGACTAACAGGTGGGTAACATGTAATGTGGATACACTGGACAAAGGAATGAGTCATGTACTGGGAGAAATGAAGTGGGATGGCATGAGATTTCATGTTACTCAAAAAGGCATGCAATTTGAAACTTATAAAATGCTAATTTCTGGAATTTTCCATTTAATGCTTTCAGACCATGGTTGACCATGAGTAACTGAAACTTCAAAAAAGAAAAACCAAAGATAAGAAGGGACAATTGTATTAGGTTCCTACAGGTGCTGAAACAAATCACCACTAACTTGGTGGCTCAGAACAACCACAAATTTATCCTTGTGCAGTTCTAGAGGTTAGAAGTCTAAAATCAGTTTCTCTGGGCTAAAATCAAGGTATCAGCAGAGCTAGTTTCTTCTGGAGGCTACAGGGTGGGGGTTCGGGGATCCATTTCCTGGCCTTTTCCTAGTGGCTGCCTGTATTTCTTGGCTTGTGGCCCCTTCCTCTTTCTTCAAAGCACATCACTCTAATCTCTGCTTCCAACATTGCATCATCTTTTTTCACCTATAGTCAAATCTCCCTTTGTCTCTCTCTTATAGGGATACTTGTAGTTGCATTTAGGGCCCAATCAGATGATCCAGGATAATCTCCCTCATCCCCAGAACCTTAATTTAATCACATCTACAAAGTTCCTTTTTGCCATAGAACATAACATTCTGGTCCTAAGGATCGGGACCTCAGTTTCTCTGGGAGCAAGTATTCAACTTCAACCCAATATACTAGTTATTAAGATGATTATTGTCATTAGCCAATCACCTCTTAGTGGAACTTGGGCAATAAAATGTGTCAAAGGTACATGAGAGAGGGTTGGGGTTGTGGCTCAGGTGTAGAGAGCACTTGCCACATGTGAGGCACAGAGTTCAATCCTCAGTACCACATTAAAAAAAAAAAGGCACATGGGAAGAGGGGCAGAGAAAATCTCAGGGTAGGGGAGAGCCATTTCCTTCACTCCTTTAGTAAACAGTATTTCTTGAGACCCTGCTATGTGCTTGGCAGTGAGTCAGTAGTGAGCATACAGACAAAACGCCAGTGCTATTGAAAAAGCACTCAAGAAATAATGACTAGAAAGTTCTCAAAATTTGAAAAGATAAACCTACAGATTCAAGAGGTTGAATGAACCACAAACAGGATCAACCCAAAGAAACCCATACCAAGGCACATCACAGTCAAACTTCTGAAAACTGAAGAAAAACAGGGTGGGTGGGGGGGGAGTGTGGAAGAAAGGAAGGAAGGGAGGGCATGAGGGAAAAACAAATCTTGAACACACTAAGAAAGAAAGGCAGTGGGGGGGAAATACGCTGAATGACATCAGATCTCTCATCAGAAACTATGGAGGCCAGAAGACAGTGGCTTATTTTTCAAATGCTGAAAGAAAAAAACTGTCAACCTAGAATCCTATATCCAGTGAAAATATCCTTCAGGAATTTACTAGAGGTAAATCAAAATGAAATTCTGAAAGTTGTTTGTGTGACAAATAGGAAAACAAAAAAAATAAAACAGAAAAGCAAAGCACAGAAAAAGCAGAACACAAAAAATAAATACAAAATAAAATGGCAGACTTAAGACCTAACATATCAATAATTACATTAAAAGCAAATGATCTACATACACTGAGTGAAAGACCGAAGTTGGCTTAGTGGATTTAAAAAACTTCCAAGGAAAGACTTTTTAAATTTTAAACTATATGTCATCTTCAAGAAACTCACTTCAAATATATATTGAAAAATAAAAGAATGGGAAAATACTTACATGCAAACATTAATCAAAGGAAAAACAGAAGTGTCAATATTAATATCAGATCAATTATACCTCAGAAGAAAAAATTTATCAGAAGCAGAGGACATTATATAATAATGAAAGATCAATCTTTCAAGAAAACAGAGCAGTCTTAAATATGTATCTGACAAACAACAGGGGTACAAAATTTGTGAAGTAAAGCTGTTACACCTGAAAGGAGAAATAAATTTAAAAGTGTAGTTGAGACTTCAAGACTAACTAGACAGAAAATCAACAAAGACAAGGACTCAATAGCACCATCAAACAAGATCAGATCAACATTTTTAGAACACTCCATACAACTAAAGTAGGACAGACATTTTTTTCAATTGCCTACAGAATATAAACCAATATTTACTATATCCTTAGTCATAAAACAAACCACAACAATGTGAAGTAATTGAAATCATAAGTAGTGTGTTCTGCAACCACATTGGAATCAAATTAGAAGTCAGTAACATAAGACCACAGGCAAGTCTCTGAACACTTAGAAACTAAACACACTTCTGTGTGGTGGCACTTGTCTATCTGTAATCCAGCAGTTCAGGAGGCTGAGGTAGGTTCACAAGTTCAAAGCCAGCCTCAGCAACTTAACAAGGCCCTAAGTGACTCAGCAAGACCCTATCTCAAAATTTAAAATTAAAAAAGGATAGGGATCTTGCTCAGTGGCTTAATGCCCCTGGGTTCACTCCCTGGTACCAAAATAAATAAATAAATATTTAAATATTTAAAAATAAAAGCACACTTCTAAATAATTCATGGGTCAAAGTAATTGAACTGAATGAAAATACAAACAGAATTATGTGGGGCAGAGCTAAAGCAAGACTGAGAGGGAATTTCATAGCACTGAATATACACATTAGAAAAAAAGGAAAAGTCAAATCAATAATCTAAGTCCTAATCTAAAAATTTAGAAAAAAAGAAGCAAAATAAGTCCAAAACAGCAGAAAAGAAGGAAAAAAACAACAGAAATCAGTGAAAATGTAAACATGAAAACAGTAAAAGAAAATTAACCAAAGGGCTGATTCTTTGATAAGAATAACAAAATTATCATCCTCTAGCAAAGGACCTTGTGACAAAGAAAAGACACAAATTAATATGAAATGGAATGAAATGGAATATCCCAAGACTATGCAGACATCTGAAAGATAAAAGAAAAATTCTACAAATAACCCCACACACATAAATTTGATAATTTAGATGAAATGGACCAACCCCTTAAAAAACACAAACAGCCATAACTTAACATAAAATAGATAATTGGGATCGTTTTATAACTATTAAAGAAATTAAATTTGCAATTTAAAGCCTCCCAAAAATTAAATCTCCAGGCCCAGGGGGTTACAGTAAAATCTTCCACTAAATGTTTAAAAAATTAATTGTAATTCTGCACAATACCTTCTGGCAAGTAGAACAGAATGGAACTCTCCAATTCATTGTATGAAGCCAGTTGTCTTAGTTCAGGCTAATATAACAAAATACCTTAGGCTGGGTGCTTTAAAAATAATAGAAATTTATTTCATAAAGTTCTGGAGGCCAGGAAATCCAAGCTTAAGGTGCCAGTAGATTCAGAGTCTGGTGAACTTTGGTTCTCTGCTTCCAAGAGGTTATCTTCTTATTGCATCCTCATGTAGAGAAGGGATAAATGTTGTGTTCTCACATGTCAGAAATCAATAAAAGGCTGAATTCACTCACTCAAGCCCTTTTATAAGGGCAGTAATCCCATTCATGAAGGTGGACCCCTAATGGCCTAATCATGGGGTTCCCCCTCTTAATGCTCTTGCATTGGGGATTAAATTTCAACATGAATTTTGAAGGAACACAGTCAAACCACAATACTTCATATTGATCTCATATTAAAATCAAAGATAGTATAAAAAATAAAATATAGACCAATATCTCCCATGAACACAGATACAAAAATCTTTAACAAAATATCAGCAAGTAGAATTCAGAAATACATGATAATAATCATGTATTTTGACCAAAGCTGTTCCATGTTTGAAAGTCAATTGATGTAATCTATTGTATTAAATAGCTAAAGAAGAAAAAGTACATGATTATATCAATCAATACAGAAAAGCATTTGACAAAGTTCTATCCCTATTCATGGTAAATAAAAAATTATCAGGTAATAGTAACAATGGAATTTATCAACTTGATAAATTACATCTACAAATAAACTTATTTGTAGTGAAAGACTAAATGCTTTCCTACTAAGATGAATAACAAGGCAAGAAGTCTTCTGTCCCCTAGTTAGTCAACATAGTGATAGATGACCTAGTAACTGTAATAAGGCAACAAAAGAAAATAATAGATCAGAAAGGAAAAAATTCACACTATCCATATTTGCAGATAATGATATTAAAAAATCCAAAGAATCTACAAAAACTCTTAGAGCTGCCAGGCATGGTGGCACATACCTATAATCCCAGGAATTCAAAAGACTGAGGAAGGATGATTGCAAGTTCAAAGGCAGACCCTAAACAACTTAATGAGATCCTGTCTCAAAATGAAAAATAAAAAGGGCTGGGGATGTTACTTGGTGGTTAGGTACCCCTGGGTTCAATCCCTGTACCAAAACAATAACAACAACAAACTCCTTGAACTAAGAAATGAGTTTAGCAAGCTCACAGATTACAAGATAAACATACAATAATAGATTGTATTTCTATGTACTAGCAATGAGTATATAAACACCAAGATCAAAATATAATGTTATTTACAATCCCTCAGAACATGAAATACTTAGGTGTATATCTACAAAACATATGTAGGACTCATATGCTAAAAAAATTACACAATGCTGAAATCAAAGATTTGAATAAATGGAGAGACATGACATTTATTCTTCCAATTCAGAAGACACACATAGTAAAGATGTCAATTCTCTGCCTCAAATTTAAGTACAGTTTTAATGCAACTCCTATCAAAATTTCAACAAGATTTTTTATAAAATATAGATAAGACTATCCTAAAATTTATATGGAAAGGCAAAGGAACTAAAATAACTAAAACAATTTTGAAAAAGAATAAAGTGAGAAGAATCAATCTGATATTAAGGCTGGTATTATATAACTACAGTAATCAAGACAGTGTTATACTGGGAGAGGAGACAGACATAAGGATCGATGCAGCAGAATAGAGAACCCAGAAATAGACCCACACAAATGTACCCAAGTGGTTTTTTAAAATATTTTTTAGTTGTTGATGGATCTTTTTTTTTTTTAATTTTTTTTTTTTTTAGTTGTAGATGGACACAATATCTTTATTTTCTTTCTTTTTATGTGGTGCTGAGGATTGAACCCAGGGCCTCACGCATGTGAGGCAAGCGCTCTACCACTGAGCTACAATCCCAGCCCGAATCTTTAGTTATTCATTTATTATTTATATGTGATGCTGAGGATCGAACCCAGTATCTCACGCATGCTAGGCAAGTGCTCTACCACTGAGCTACAGCCCCAGCTCCCCCAAGTGGTTGTTAACAGAAGTGCAAAAACAATAGAAAGATAGGCTTTCAACAAACTGTGCTGAAGCATTTGGACATTCAGAAACCAAAAAATGAAACTTAACTGAAGTTTAAGACCTTATACCAAAAATAAAAAATAACTCAAAATGGATCACAGACTTAAATGCAAAATTTAAAACTCCAAAACTTTGCGGAGGGGAGACAAGAGAAAATTTTCAACAAACAGACTGTCCCCAACTTACAATGGTTTGGCTTGTGATTTTTCAACTTTACTGTGAGAAATCAATGAGAACAATATCACTCTGTGGAAATTATCCTTCAAATTTTGCATTTGGATCTTTTCCTGGACTAGCAATATGCAGCCCAATACTCTCTTGAGATGCTGGGCAGGTCAGTGAACCCCAGCTCCCAGTCAACCCTGTGATCCTGAAGGAAAACATCTGAGACTCTACAGTGTGCTGTGTTGCTTAGCTATGATGGTCAGTAGATTAGGTAGGTTCGATGTATTTTTTAAAAAATATTTTTGTAGTTGCTGATGGACCTTTATTTTATTTATTCATTTACATATGGTTCTGAGAATAAAACGCAGTGCCTCACACATGCCATGCAAGCGCTCTACCACTGAGCTACAACCCCAGCCCTCAATGCACTTTTTACTTAAAATTATTTCACCTTACAAAGGGCTTATTGGGGTGTAACCCTATCATAAGTCGAGGAGCATCTGCAGAGCTAGGCAGAACATTTTATAAAACTAAATATGTAAGTTATATGACCCAGCAATTGCACTCTTGACCATTTTTTATTCTAGACAAACGAATACTCAAGGTCACATAAAAACAAGAATCTGTACCAATGTTTACAGCAGCTTTACTTGTTATAGCCAAAATCTAGAAACAATCCAGAGTCCTTCAGTGGGTGAATGGTTAAACAAACTTACATCCTTACTATGTATGATGCAGCTACAAAAGGAACAAACTATCAATACATGCTATAGGATGGATAAATCTCCAGAGTTATGATGAGTGAAAAAAGCTAATCCCAAAAGGTAACGTACTCTGTGGCTCAATTTATATAACATTCTTGAAGTGATTTTAAAAAATGGAGAATAGATCAGTGGTTGCCAGGGGTTAAGAAAAGAGTAGGGCTAGGAAGGAAATAGATGTGGCTGTAAAAGGTCAACATGAGGGATCCTTTGGTGGCAATGGAAATGTTCTGCATCACTGTCAATATCCCAGTTGTGACTGACGTATACTGTACAACTGCTCCCCAATTTACAATGGAGTTACATCCCAATAAACCCCTGCATACTTTAGAAATATTCTCAAGTCAATATTCTCAAGTCCCCAATTTACAATGGAGTTACATCCCAATAAATCCCAGCATACTTTAGAAATATTCTCAAGTCAAAAGTGCACTGAATACACCTAACCTACTGAACATAATAGCTCAGCCTGGCTTACCTTAGATGTGCTCTGAACACTATTATCTTGTATAATTCATTAAATGTGATGCACTATTGAGTATTGATTTTTCCCCTTGTGATCACCGGGCTGACTGCCGGTATCTCAAATGAAATCTTCCCACCTATCGCTGGCCAGGAAAAAGATCCAAATTTGAAATTCAAAGTGCAGTTTTTACTGAATGTGTATCACTTTCACAGCATCATTGAGGAATGGTCTATACTGTACTAGTTTTTTTTTAAACAATACAAATCTATTATCTTACAATTCTAAGGTCAGAAGTCCAAAATGGGTACCACTGGACTAAAATCAAGGTGTCAGCAGGGCTGGATTCTTTCTGGAGACTCTAGGGGAGAATCCATTTTCTCGTCTTTCCCAGCTTGCAAAGGCCACCTGGTCTCCTTTCCTCCATCTTTAAAGCCAGGCATGTTGGGTGAGTTCTTATCATCCTCACATCTTCATCTCTCTGTTCTCCCTTCTGCCTATCTCTTCCACTTTTGAGGATTCTTCTAACTACATTGGGTTCCCCTGGATAATCTAGGATAATCTATTTTAAAACCAGCCGATTATCAACTGTAATTCCATCTGATACCTTACTTCTGCTTTGCCATGTAACACATGTAACCCAACATATTCATTGGTTCTGGAGATTAGGATGTGAATATCTTTGGGGATGGGCATTATTCTGCCTACAACAAGAATAAGAGATTATAATTACAAGCTGATGTGGTCCTCATTGTATGTAGAGGAAATATTTAAGATATTACATTTTAAAGATGGGGAGGAATGAGTCTCTAGGGAATTACGTTGAATGAAAAAATCACTCTCAAAGATTGTATACTATATGATTCTACTAATCTAACATTTTTATTACTTATTGATTGGTTTGGTATTTAACTACTGAGCTATATCCTCAGTCTCTTTTATTTTGAGACAGAGTCTTGCTAGTTGTTGAGGCTGATCTTGAACTTGTGATCCTCCTGCTCCAATCTCCCAAGTCTCTGGGATCATAGGCATGTACCACTACATCCAGCCCATGTAACATTTTAAATGACGGAGTTTTGGAAATGGAGGCCTTATTGCCAGTACAAATGGTAGCCAGGGACAGGAGTGGGGATAGGTAAAAGGATGTAATTATAAGAGAGCAACAGTGGGGATCTTTGTGTTTGGGAATTGTTGAATATCTTGACTGTGATGGTGGGTACATGAACCTACATAGGTGATAACATTGTATAAAATGTAATACATAAATACATGTGTATGTACACAAACACACACACAAATGAGTACTAGTGAGAATAAGAAACCTGAATATGGTCAGAGGATTGTATCAATTTCAATATCCTGTTGTGATGTGGAATCTTCAAAGTCAATATATATCCAGAGCTTCTTATTGTTATGTAATTATATTTTGGGAGTAAGAGAAATATAGGGTTCAGTTTGTACATTAATTCATTTCCCCTGAAGATTGCAGGATATTTTAGAATATTGATTATCTCTTTAGTAGAGAATCTTAAAACATGTTTGATAGGGTTGGAAAGAATGTGGGTTATAATCATAAAAGCGCAACATGGCAAAATCCCTGTAATGTTGGAACTTGAAAGGATCTTGATTGTGATAATACACAATCCTTCACAGGTAATAAAACTATATAGAGGGACTGGGGTTGTAGCTCAGTGGTAGAGCACCTGCTTAGCATGTGTGAGGCACTGGGTTTGTTCTCAGCACCACATATAAATAAATAAAATAAAATGTCTCTCAACAACTAAAAAATTTAAAATAAAATAAAATAAAAAACTATATAGAACTTCAAAAATTATATTAGCCTATTCTAGGTCTTATGCCTATTCCATGGCTAACAATTTCACTTCCAAAAAAAATTAGACACTATAGTTTTGCAAGTGGTTACAATTGGGGGAAAATTGGTAAAAGGGGGCTGGGGATATAGCTCGGTTGGTAGAGTGCTTGCCTCACATGCCCAAAGCCCTGGGTTCAATCCCCAGCACCACACACACACACACGTAAAAAGTTCACAGGATTTTTGCACATTAGTTCTTACAACCACATGTGAATCTATAATTATCTCCAAACAGAAGTTTAATTTACAAATAAAAACCAGATCCCAGCTCTGTGTGTAGAACAGATTATCATTGTCCACCATAATCATATAATTTCACTTCCTTTTCTGCCTAGGTCTTTATTTGGCTTCTTATGAAAGTGAGAGCCCAGAGAACCAAACAGAAAAAGAAAGGTGGAAATCTCTAAGGTCAGTCTTTGTGCCGGGATGAGTATAGGGGGTGGGTGGAGGGAAGGAGTTAGGCTGCTTGGAAGAGTGCTAAGGGGCTTCTGAGATACCCAATCATCAGCCTCCTGGGGGCTTGGCCAGTCCATGGGCAGGGGGCAGAATTAGCCCAAGTTTATAGGGGCTGGGGCAGAACTCAAGGGGTAGGGTAAGTCCATGACTACTTGTGGCTGGTTTTTGCCTCTTTGGGCAGTCAAGATATGTGTCCCAGGGTCAGAAACTCCCAGTCCATATTTTTATTCCAGAAAGCAACACACTGTCTCTCTCTCCTATTTGTTCTGCATGTTAACAAGCTGAATGGAGATCAGAAATGAGTCACAGCAATGGGCTTTGAGGACTGAGCCAAAAAGATTTGCCAAACATCCTCTGGCCACCTCCTCTCATGTGCTGTGAAGGTGGTCCATGCTGGGGAGAAATCAGGGCTGGGAACCTCATTACTTTCTGGCATGTTTAAATCCACAGATCTTCTATTTTGGGGAAGACATGAGAAGCCCTGAATTGAAGGAGGAGGAAGAGATGGAGCCAGCAGAGGCCATCCACAGCCCCGCCTCAAATGGCCCAGTTGGCAGAGGCAGAAGCAGCGCCTCACTACTTTGCAAACCGAGACCTTGTGGCCTGGTACCCACCATAATAGCTGCATGGGTACAGGAAACCTTTTGTGGGACTTCAGCCCTGGCAGACCAGACAGGGCCCCCAGACACGTGGATGGCATAAGCCTTGGTGACACCTTGCCTTAAGGATGGTGGAGGCCATGTTGCCAGTCAGTCTGTCCATCCTGGACAAGGACATGGGGCTATCCCCAGAGAATTGAGCAACTGCAATCTTGTTATCTTGCTGAGTGACATGCACTCCAGAGGTCCATACAGTTTGTCACCAGTTGGTTGGGAGTCTCTCGAACTACAGCAGACATCACGATATGACATGAAATATACCTATACCAGCTCAAAGCCCACAGCAGCCCCTGCCATTCTGCTGACAGACAGCTACCATGTCCCTCCCAATGGGCTTGTCTCTGCAGCCTCATGCGCCCTTTCCTTTCTGGATCCTGCTGGTATCAGGATAACTTTCTGGTGACAGCTGTAAAACAGGTCAGCAGGACACATTTGAGTCACAAAGTTGACAATGTGGACATTACAATCCTGTTGCCTAGCTCCCTTGTAAACTTTAGAGTTGGTATAAACACATGTTCATAAATCCTGGATATCCATGTCCACACTGAGTCACTGACTCTTGGGCCTCAAATAGAGTTCAGCCAAGTTGCAGGGTTGTTTCTCAACTCAGCCCCAGGAATGTTGTACCTGACATTCAAGAGTAGGAGGTGGTGGCCATTTCCTATTCATAGACCCCATGTCATGCTGACAGAGCCTGATGCATAGTAGCTGCTCAGTAAACCTATGGTAAAAGGATACCAACTGCCCTGCATGTGTTCAAATACCTCTTGTATAGAAAGGGTGGTGATAAAGCCAATAGAGAACACCTTGAGGCTCACCCACAGTCCTCACCCATATACTTTCTAGTCCCTCATATACTGAACCAGGAAGCAAATGAGCAGTGGAGCAGCTGAGGCCCCACCTAGCCTGTGATGAGTTCACCCAGTCAGGAAGTCATGGAGTGCAATATGCACCCTCTCTGCTGGTCAAGGATTGCTGGATGTGGGTGTGGGTAGAAGTAGATGGGATGTTGAGATGCAATGCCCCCCCACCTGGTTCCTGCCCATGTTTGGCCCCTCTGTGGCTGGGACCCACTCAGAATGAGACTTGGGCTATCTTGGCTTTGGGTCCCATCTGGGGGACAGATAGGCAAAAGATAACCAGCAGCTATGAGTGCCTCACCCAACTCAGGGAACTGTACCTGGTGAACCAGGACTTCAATAAGGCTCCAGAAGGACCCAGGAACCAGAACCCTGAAGAAGTGTGGGAGTGCTACATATTAGGGTTGAATCAGAACCTGCTCTGTGCACAATCAACCATTCCCCCTTTCACCTGAGACCCCAGAAAGGGCAAGAAGTGTAGGCTGATGGTGGCAGAGCAGGAAACCAGGCTTGAGCTGAGCCCAGGCTCCCTGCCCCTCCACCCTCCATGTCCTGTTCTCAGTTGGAGCCAAACCCAAGAAGTCTTGGGAGTCCCAGGAGCTATCTAGAGTCACCTCCTCATTTCCCTATCCCTACCCAAAATTGTCTCTAAGTTCCTGGCATCCCTTAGGCAATATTAGAAAAGACCCTCTTCAGATGTCCCTGCTTCCTGGCCGTGAAGAGTATTGCCTGTTAGTATCTGAAGTAAGCAGGTATAGTTAGCAGGCTTAGCAGGTACAAGACCAATGCCCAGGGCCTGGCTTCAACAAGAGGAGACTGTCTCTTGTTCCAGCTACAGGAATAGGAGACAGGGAGTTCCTCCCTCACCCCAAGAGTCAAGGCCATGCTGATTGCCTGGTTCTACCTCCTTACTCCTAAGTTAGTTGGTTCAGGGGCCTATGAGGAAACTCTAGAATCCTGAGCTTGGGAGGCCTGAGGGCAACTGGCCAAGATGCCCTCTCCCTATCTCATGCAATTCCTCACCCAGGCCTAGCATCCTAACTCTCTCTCCAAGTCCAGCCTCAAAATGCCTCCCCATAGCCATGCTTCTCCACTCCTGCCCTAAGACGCCAAGGCCCCAACTCAGTTCTCCCCATCAGCAGCCTCATCCCTGGCTATGGAAAATATGCAGAAAGGAGGTCGAGAGAAGAGTACAGGCCCACTGAGATTGAAATGTCAGGGTTTAGATGGAGAGGTAGGTCAAATCCTACCAGCATTTATGAAAGATCAAGCCTGGCCTTACCAACCTCACTGCAAAAGAAACAGAGCACTTTCCCTCTCCTCTAGCCTTGCACACACGGTGTGTTTGTACTGCTGTTCCTCACTTTGTCAATCTAATCAAAGCTGCAGCCTCAGGTGCAGGACTGTCTTCTAGAAACAATTCCTGATGGTGTTATGGAAATCATGCTCAGCAAGAGACCAAGCATCACTGGGAGGGTTGGAGAACTCAGGTTTATTTATGCTGGTGGACTCGGAGGAGCTAGTGCTCTGAAGTTCTGGGCCTGGAGCTGAAGTTATGTGAGGCCTTTATAGGAAAATCTGACATCATTTCTTAACCATTACAACATTGGTGGGTTTGAATTCTTGGCCTACATGATCAGAGACCATGCACAGGGAATTTACAATAAGTAGTTCACAGGTGTAGAACAAACAGTAAAACACCTGTGAGTGATATTGTGACGTGGCCTTCACCATAGACAGCAGTAACTCAAACTACTTGAGTTTATCTCCCTAAGAGAGATTTCTAAGAACTAAATCAATGAGGTTGTAGTTTAGACAGCATTTACTTGGCCTAGCAATTAAGTGATATAGCTACATTCCTACAGAGTTCAGAAAGTTTCAAAGTATAAGAAGAAATGGGGCTGGGATTGTGGCTCAGTGGTAGAGCGCTTGCCTCGCATGCGTGAGGCACTGGGTTCGATCCTCAGCACCACATAAAAATAAAGATATTATATCCATCTACAACTAAAAAATATATTTAAAAAAAAGAAGAAGAAATGACCCTTTTCACAGGCACCTGTTGAAGCCTGTCACAGGGATGTTTACATTTCAAAAGGGAGACTACTAGAGACAGCTGTTTACAATCCAATAGATTGGGGACCCATGGTTAATTAGGTCCCTTGGAGGCTGACAGACGGGAAGGGGGAAAATTAACCCTTTCCCCAGGCATTGATTCTTTATCATAACATTCTTACAATTTCATTTTGTAATCAGGTCGGTATCTCTGCCACAATAGAAGCCCTCTCACCAATGCCTATCAGCCCCTCAGTGACCTAGCACAGAATAGGCATCAGGGGAAAATGTAAAGATGAGACCTAGACTCTCCAGGCCTCACCCTCAATTGCAAGAGGGTCCAGAGAAGGAGAGGAGGCAACCTACAGGCCGACCTGTAGAGACCTCAGTTTTGTGGGGACTCAGGTTAAGTATATTTGTGCCTAAGGACCATCCAAGAGGTCCTCAAAATTGTTCTCTACCTCTCTGAGCAACTGCTGGTGCCAGGCCCTGGTAGAACCAGGAGGAGGAAGTTCCCTCAGAAGACCCAACCAGGAGTCTCCCACCCATCCCAGGTGGAGATCATTGTACCCCTTCTCCAGGTGCAGGCTTGGAGCCCAAAAGGAGTGGGCCTTGCTCACAGCCACACGGTCTTTCCCTTAGCCACATCCAGGACTCATAGCCATTCCCTGCAGAGGTGCCTCTGTCCTGTCATTCTGGCTTCAGTCCTAATGGCTGGCCAGAAGGGAGAGTCCACAGGGGCTCCATAGGGCAAAGCCTGCAATGATGAAATAAGTGTCAACAGCACAAATGGTGCCCAAGAATGTGGTGCCAGGTGATGCAAAATGACACACAGCTCAGGGTTTGCAGCTGCCTAACTCAGCCATGCTGCAGACACCAGGGAGGGAGCATGGCTGTGGTCTTGTCTTTGTTACCTAGTACTCTCTCTTGGTGCCCTCCAGAGTCGGAACTGGGCTGCGGTTTGCCTCCAGGGCCCTGGGCCTGGCTAGGGTCCAAAATGGACTCATTTTTACATGATCAGTCCATGGATCCTCTGAAGCCCACCCCCACATTGCTATTCACCAGGGACCCTCTATTACATTAGTTCCCTAGGACAAGGTGCAACTTAGTCTGTTCTGGCAAAATATCTTAGACTGAGTAATTTTAAAACAACAGAAATGTATTGCTCACAGTTTGGGAGGCTGGGAAGTTTAAGACCAAGGTACCAGCAAGTTCAGTGTCAGGTGAGAGTTCATTCCTCATGGACGGCACCTTCTATGTATCCTCATATGATAGAAGAGGCAAATGCACTCCCTTGCACCTCTTTTAAAAGACCCCCTTTTTAATACTATCACATTGGGGATTAAGTTCAGTGTACAGATTTTGGGGGTACAACAACATTCAGACCATAGCAGGGCACCTCCATTGTGGCCAACAACTTATATCAGGAACCTAGCCACCTCTAGTTCTCCATGCGTTGCTGTTTGCCATGTAAATTAATACACAGCTATGAATACACAGCTATGGGTATGAATTTGGCAGTGTATTAGCTTTTCATCACTACACAAAATAACAGAGGCTGCTAATTTTATTAAGTGAAGAGATTTAATTAGCTCACAGTTCCAGAGGTTCAAGGGCATGGCACTGCATCCACTCAATTCTGGCAAGGACCCCCTTGGCTGTGACACATCAGGGCAGATTGCAATGATGGGAGTACCTGGCGGGGGGGTGAGTGATCACTTTTCAAACAATAAGCCAGAGAAAGGAATCTCCAATGAGAACTACCAAGGGTCACATAAGAGAGGGCAGCGCCCTGAATTTCCCTAAATGCCTCCCACTAGACCCCACCTCTTAAAGGTTCTATGGCACCTTGTAATACTACTACCTTGGGAACCAAGTTTTAAACACATGAACCTTTGGGGGAATATATAGTAGTCAAGCCATAGCAAGGAGTTTCCATCAAAATTATAAATATGTAGCTGCTGTGATGTGGCTACTTCAGCTCTAGTGCTTTATCTAACTATCATACTTGTCCATCTTCAAATGACATTCTCATAGGGCTATTCATTACAGCACTGACAACAAAAGATTAGAAATAATTCACATATCCATAAATAAGGGCCTAGTTAAATAAATCATCTGCAGCTGAGGATGCTTTTTGTACTGATACAAAAGGTACTCATGATCCCATTATGGTTGCACCGACCTACATTCCCACCAGCATCATTCAGGAGTTCCCCCACAAAACTTCGCCTATACTTGATAAAAGGATTATGTTTCTGCAGCAAGATACATGCCACCAAAGTGAGAAATCAATCAAGAAAGATGATGAGGATCAGCAATCATGGGATCCAACACAAGGAGAAAGAACCAGAAGTCCTAGGGGGACAGCAAGATGGCAGCAGAAGAGCACTCAGGGTAGACTAGAGCAAGTAGAATGATAGGAACTCATGGAGGATAGGGACTCCAGCAGAAGCCTGAACTGAGAGTTTGCTGCAGGTGTGACCATCCTATAACTACAGATGAAGAATTTTTTAAAAGGAAGGATAAGATAGTATACAAAGCTTTTAGGATGAGCAATTAAGAGAGGGGGAAAGGAGAAGAAGGGGAGCAGTTTCTGTTATAAGCCTTTAACACTATAAATCATTTTTAGTAATACTTCAATAAAATTTTAATCTTATAAAGAATCTCTAAACCATATCCAAAAATCAATTCAAGCATTTTTCAACCTCCCACCAAATTACAATAATTTGGGACTGAGACTGTAGCATAGTAATAGGGCACTTGCCTAACATGCACAAGGTCTTGAGTTCAAACACCACACACACACACACACACACACACACACACACACAACACAGTAATTCATGACAGAAGGTGGGACAAGCTTCCAAGACTGAGAGGGCCTGTGGCCTTGCAACAGAGCTATGCATCCAGAGTGAAGAGCAAGGAAATGGGAAAGGGGAAGTACAGGGACAGCACAAAGTGATTGCTCTCCAAAATAATATAATTCCAGTCACACAGGACCACCAGAGGAAGAAATGTCCTGAGGACAGAGGACTTGGAGGGGAGGGCCATGTGAGGTTCCTTAGGTCAGTGAGGATGAAGAGCATCTTCTAGGAATCAGAAATAGAAATCTCAGAGAGTTTGCAGGATCCCCTTCTGGAATGGTAGTGTAACTCCGTGGACCAACTCTCCAAAAAATCAAGGGTAAGTGGTGAAGACTACTTTTTAAAATTTCCCTAGAAATTGTCTTAAGAGCATAAAGCAAATGAAGAAAAACCAACTTAATAAAGTCTACTAAAACTCAAAAAACAGTGAGCATTATTACACTTGAACCATGACAACTTCCTTACTGATGACAGAAGCTCCACTCCAGGTGGGAACAGCTGAGAACACATAGCTCCCAGCCACTGGCTACCATACCTTTATAGGAGAGACAGGCTGTTGGCATTTATCACCCACTCCCAATTATGTGTTGCAAAGACTAAATCCTAAGTAAATACAACCAAGAGGTTAGGGGCTTCCTTCTTCCATTCAGTTCCCATTCATAGAGTGGAGGCTCTGCCCGAGGAATTGAAGTCTGAGACTACTGGGACTCTAATCACTCTCTCCCCAAATCACTCAGAGTGGAAGTACCATTTTGGGAAAGGAAAAAGAAGAAGATCAGAGCCTACACCCCCCACTTAATGCTCTTCTCAGAAAGCAAGGGTGTCAGCCTGGTGCAGTGGCTTAGGCCTGTAATGCCAGAACTTTGGGAGGCTGAGACAGGAGAATCGCGAGTTCAAAGCCAGCCTCAGCAATGGCGAGGCACTAAGCAACTCAGTGAGACCCTGTCTCTACATAAAACACAAAATAGGGCTGGGGATGTGGCTCAGTGGTCGAGTACCCCTGAGTTCCTCAATACCAAAAGAAAAAAAAAAAGAACGAAAACAAGAGTGTCACTAAGAAAGTGGGCCACTGTCCCCAATACCTACTTTGGAGCAGAGACTCAAAGATTTCATCAAGAGGGGAGGAGGAAGCAAGACCTAAGAACAAACAGTTCCTAAGCTTTCCCACAAAGGAACTGACTTTATTTGAAGCAGAGTATAGGGAAGTTCAAGCCTAAGAGGACTCACAAAAACATTAGAGATTTTGGTGGTAGGCAATTAACAGGGAACTAGTAGTTTCATAAGAGTAATAAGTTAACCATAAGCCAGCTAGTTTACCACAGACAACTATGGAGAAAAACAAAATGAGCCACAGGAACCCTCCTGGTAAGAAGAACTATGGCACACACCTGTAATCCCTGCACTTCAGGAGGCTGAGATAGGAGAATTGTGAGTTCAAAGCCAGCCTCAGCAACAGCAAGGCGCTAAGCAACTCAGTGAGACCCTGTCTCTACATAAAACACAAAATAGGGCTGGGGATGTGGCTCAGAGTACTCAGATGGTACTCAGATGGTACAGTACTCCTGAATTCAATATGTGGTACCAAAAAAGAAGAAGAAGAAGAGGAGGAGGAGGAACTAATTTGAAAGATTTATCTTGAAAATTATCCCTGCAAAGGAGCCTACATTTAATTGGATCAAACTTCACAACAATTTATGTCCCAGGATATTGTTATAAACAGTAGAGCAATCATCTAGCAATCAATGGAACCTAACAACTGATATGATGCCAACAAAGGCAGATAGCTAACAGAGAGACAGGGACAGAGTCAAAAAGAACCCTGCTACATCCACTGTCTTACCAGGATGACTGTGCACATGATGTGCATAAAGAGCAACATCAGAGGTTTCACACTGTAGGGGGAATGGACTTCACGAAAATAATCCAGCTAAGTCATCATACAACAAAAAAACAAGGCAATAATGACAACTAGCCTGGGGAAGAGGAAATCCAAGAATTGCTATATTTTCTAAAATGTCCAGTGTCCAACCCAAAATTACAAGACATGAAAATAAACAGGAACATCTCACTATACATAGGGGGAAGCAGGCAACAGAAATTGCCTGTGAGAAGACTCAGATACAAGGACTTCAAAGCATCTATACAAATATGTTTAAAGAACTAATTGAAATTGTGCTTAATGAAATAAAGGAAAGTATGATGACAATGTATCATCAAATAGGGAATATTAGCCAGGAACAGTGGCGTAAGCCTGTAATCCCTGCACTTTAGGAGGCTGAGACAAGAGAATCGTGAGTTCAAAGCCAGCCTCAGCAATGGCAAGGCACTAAGCAACTCAGTGAGACCTTCTCTCTACACAAAACACAAAATAGGGCTGGGGATGTGGCTCAGTGGTCGAGGGCCCCTGAGTTTAATCTCCAGTACCAAAAAAAATAGGGAATATTGGGCTGGGATTGTAGCTCAGTGGTAGAGCGCTTGCCTCGCATGCGTGAGGCCCTGGGTTCGATCCTCAGCACCACATACAAAGCAATAAAATAAAGACATTGTGTCCATCTACAATTAAAAAATATTTTTAAAAAAATAGGGAATATTGATAAAGAGATAAAAATTATTTTTAAAAGAACTAAATAGAAATCTGAAGTTGAAAATACAATAACTAAAATGGAAAAATATTACTGGAGAGGCTCCACAGCAGATTTGAACTGGCAGAAGAATCAACAAACTTGAAGATAGATTGATACAGATTATGTTATTTGAAGAACTAAGAGAAAAAAATAAAGAAAAATGAATATCACCTCATAAAAGTGTGGACACCATTAATCTCACTAATATATGCATAATGGGAATAGTAGAAGAAAAGGGAAGAGAGAAAGGAGCAGGAAAAAATTTACATAATGGCTGAAAACTTCCCAAATTTGATAAAAAATCATCAATCTATACATTTAAGAAGCTCAACAAACTCCTACTAGGATAGACTCAAAGACAACCATATATAGACATAAGAGAAAAAAGTTTGAAAACAACAAAATAAAAATGACTTATGTATAAGAGAATCCCAATCACATTAACAGCTGATTTCTCATTGGAGACACTGGAGCCAGAAAGCAGTGCAATGATGTAGGCCAAGAATTGAAAGAAGGGAAAAAGTAAGAAAGAACCAAGCAAAGAAACAAATCTATCGACCTAGACTCTTATACTCAGCAAAACTATCTTTCAAAGAGCTCTGGGAAATGTTCTATGGCCCAAAGGCAGGTATATGTGTATGTTAGCCAGCTTTCCATTGCTATGAAGAAATACTTGAAATCAATCAACATGAAAGAGGAAATGTATTTTGGCTTACAGTTTCAGAGGTGGTGGTCCCATTGCTTAGGCTGGTGGCAGTACATCATGGCAGTACATCATGGTGGAAGCATGAGACAGGGGAACACTGTTCACTTCATGGTGGCCAGGAAACAGAAAAGAAGAAGGCCCAAGGAATCTCAACATCCCTTTCAAGGGTAATCGGCAATGACCTAAGATCCTTCCAAACAAACTCCAACTCGTAAAGTTTCCACCTCTTCCAAATAGTGCCACAGGATGGCAACCAAGCTTTTAACATATGGGCCTTTGTGGGACATTTAAGAAACAAACCACTACAGAGAGTGAGAAGATGGGAAGCAAAGTGGGTGGCTGGTGCATGTAGAGGAATTGGCTCTGACCCACTAATCCCTTAGGAACTATTGAAGAGTTGTGGTCCCTAATAGAGTGTCACACCTCTTCCAGAAAGATAGCCCTGTGGTCAGTGTGTCGAGTGGGAAAGAGAAGGAATAGCTGAGGACAGGGTGGCCAGCAAAGGATAAGTGAAAAAGGAAGGCTTGGTTGAGTGCATTCTTGGCTTCAGGGATGGGTGGATAAAGCAGAAGTGGTGGGAACAATATTAAAGAAGTGGGTTGGGGATCGACTGAACAAAGGCAGTGAGAAAGAAGTTGGCTGAAACCCAAGGCTTTACACATATATCCCAGAAGAACTGTCATCACCCCTCTCTGCTCCTACCCTTGTACCCATTTAGGTAATTCATATTAGCAGCCTAATGGGTAACTTTTTCATCTTTTTCCTTGTTCATATAAACATATACAAATGAGTAGATAATTAGACAAGCAGATGGTGGTGAAGCGGTTTTTAATGAAAATTGTGCACATTACAGTTTGCTCTTTTTTGTTAAGGTAATATATACAGATCTATTTCAATCTCCCCTCCTCCTCTGGGGCTGGGGATTGAGCCCAGAGGCACTCTACCACTGAGCTATATCCCCAGTCCTTTTTACTTATTATTTGAAACAGGATCTTGCTAGGTTGTGGCAACTGACCTTGAACTTGTGATCTTCCTGCCTCAGTCGCCTGAGTTACTGGGATTACAGGTGTGTACCACCATGTCCAGCTCAGTTTTGTTTTGTTTTTGTTTGTTTGTTTGTTTGTTTTGGTACCAGGGATTGAACTCTGGGGCACTTGACCACTGAGCCACATCCCCAGCCCTATTTTGTGTTTTACTTAGAGACAGGGTCTCACTGAGTTGCTTAGCGCCTTGCTGTTGCTGAGGCTGGCTTTGAACTCGTGATCCTCCAGTCTCAGCCTCCCAAAGTGCTAGGATTACAGGCATGCGCCACAGCACCTGGCTTTTTTTTTTTTATTTTTTTTAATGACTGTATGAGACCAAGTGTGAGTAACCCTCAATGTATTCAGATATTCTTCTATTAATGACAGGGGACAGGTTGGGTGGGCAGGAGATAGGAATGGCAGGATAGGGTTTTTCTTAAACACCTGAACAAAACTAAAGTATAATGTGTCTCCTACTATACTATATATTTAATTCTATAGAAATTAGGTGGAATTTTTTAAATGCAGTGACAGCACCAAAGAAGTAGCTTTTATATTTGAATAAAAGTTGACAAATTATTTTCCCAGAAGTTTGTGTCAATACCCAGTCTCCTTGGTGTTATGTTTCTGTGACAGTCAGGCAGCAGAGACCTTTGCTCTCTACTTTTGCCAAATTTTCAGCAAAAATTAATTTTCAAAAACAGAAGTGTAGCCATTAAAATATTTATCCTGATTACTGAAGGTTTAGTCGTCTCCTGCACCTGGGTCACTGCCTAGGTGTTAATTTCTTTGGAGGCTCACAGCCACCTAGGCAGTGTTGCTCAGAGTTGCTAAGGGGCAGTCACCCTCTGTCACCCCCTACTCAGCTCTGGAACATGTCTGGAATGCAGTTCAGGCCACCTGGACCCAAAAACAACCCTGAGCCTTTCCCAGACCCGAATGCTGGACGCCACATGGCATCCACTGCCTCAGCTCCCCTCCTCCCCCATTATCAACCTACCTTTGTCCATTTTCCCCTAAGAGGCCCTGGAAGCTATTCTTTCCTTCCCATCATGCAGCCCTCACTGAGGGCTGGCCTCAATCCAGCTGACCTTGTAAGATGTTTCTCACTTTTTGATTTGAGGGCAGGTCTTACAGTATGAGATCCTGCCCCAAAGTCAAAACTGACCATATACCCTGCTCACAAACAATCCTTTCCTTCAGCCAGAGCTGAACTTTTGAAAGCCTGTTGAGTGTGCTAGAGAAACTCAGGAGGAATCTTGGGTGACAGGGGACCTTACTTGCCTTCTGTGCAAAATTTAATATGATGTGTCAAGACGTAGTCATCAACATTAATAACATTTAAATGCAATAATTTTTAAAAATCAAGTTAATGCAAAAAAATCCATGAACAAAATACCAATATTTTAAAGTCAGGATTAGACATTTCCTTTTGCCTCCAGCACATTGACCTTGTTTTTGAAATGCTAATCATCCTGGTTGATCATTACACATTTAATGGGTTTATCAAATTGTCACACTATAGTCTATAAATATGTACAATTATTATGTGTCTATTAAAAAATTTTAATATTATTTATATGATGACTGAGATTTTTGGCACTGTTTAATTTTGCATCAGAGACAAATCACTTCACACTAGTCCCAGACACAACAGATATAATAAAAAACAAGCAATACCAGTATTAATTTCAAAAAGTAATACAAGTGCTAAAGAAAATTAAACATTAATTTTATTGTTAAAGTTTATTTTATTAATTTATATAATAAATAAAATAAATTTAATTAAAAATAAATTTATTATATAAATGTTAATTCATATAATAAATAAAATAATTATTTTATTTTTTGTTAATTTTATTGTTTTAATTAATTTATTATTTGATGAAAATTAATAAAACATTGATTTTATTTTAGCACATCAACATTGTGATCCAGCAATTCCACTCCACGTATATACTCCAGAGAAATGAAAATAATACATTCATATAAAAACTTGTACTCAAATATTCATACCAACATGTGAAACATGTTGAAAATAAACATGTTTTCATGGAGAATGAAAACAAAAAGCATACTAATGAATGGATGGCTAAACAAAATGTGCTACAGCCATACAATGGAATATTATTTAGCCATAAAAAGGAATGGAGTTCTGATACATGCTACAATATGGATGAACCCTGGAAATATTGTTCTAAATAAAGGAAGCCAGACACAAAACATTACATACTGTATAATTCCAGTTATAGGAAACATCCAGGACAAGTAAATCCATAGAGATAGAATTAGTTAATGATTGCCAGGGACTGGGACAGGAGGATGAAGAATGACTGCTAATAAGTATGTATTTTCTTTGTGGGGATGTGATGGACATATGGAATTTGATAGTAATGATGGTTGCACAACTCAAAATCACTGATTTTATACTTTAAGATAGTGAATTTTATGTTACATGAAATTGTATGTTATCTGAATTATTATATTTCAATTAAGGGAAAAGGAAATAAAACAGAGTGGTAAAGAAGGACTAGAGTTGGGCTGGGGTTGTAGCTCAGTGGTAGAGCACTTGCCTCGTATGTGAGACACTGGGTTCGATCCTCAGCACCACATAAAATAAATAAATAAAGATATTGTGTCCATTTACAACTAAAAAAAATATATTAAAAAAAATAAGAAGCAGGGAGCTGGAGTAGTAGCTCAGTGGTAGAGTGCTTGCCTAGCACATGTGAAGCACTGGGTTTGATCCTCAGAACCACATAAAAAAATAAATGAATAAAGGTATTGTGTCCATTTACAACTAAAAAAAAATTTTTTTTTTTAAATAAGAAGGGGCTGGGGTTGTGGCTCAGTGGTAGAGTGCTTGCCTAGCATGTGTGAGGCACTGGGTCTGATCCTCAGCACCACATAAAAATAAATGAATAAAATAAAAATATTGTATCCATCTACAACTAAAACAATTTTTTAAAAATATTTTTTTAGTTGTAGATGGACACAATATCTTTATTTATTTATTTTTATGTGGTGCTGAGGATCAAACCCAGTGCCTCATGCATGCAAGGCAAGCACTTTACCACTGAGCTACAATCCCAGCCCCTAAAACAATTTTTTAAAAAAATAAGGACTGGGAGGTGAAATATTAGAAATCTCTTTGAGGTAAAGACACCCGAGTGATAGGAAGGGACCAAATAGAGGTTCAACTAGGGAAAAGAACATTCTGGGCAAAGGCACCACCATGCAAAGGCCCTGAGGCAGAACAACTGCCATATTTTCATTCAGTCAGTCCACAAATAGTTGTTCGAAGTCTAGTCTGTGCTAGGCATTGCCCACTAGAGATACAGCAGGGACAAAACATCCTAGATATAATGTTGATATAAGGGCTAGGAAGAAAAATCAAGTAGGGAGAGGAGAGAGTTTGGAGGGGCTGCATTATACAGGGAGGCCAAAAAGTGACATTTGAGCAAATGGAAAAGATGGTGGGGAATGACAACAGAGATGTTGAAGTACCCAGACAGCAAGGGCCTAGGGCCGTCTACAGATGGGGACTGTACTGTGACAGGGAGCTGCTGGAGGGTGGAAGAATGTAATTGACACAACTGGATCATTCTCAAAAAATCGAGATCACTCTGGCTGCTGTGAGTTCAATGCTTCCATCTTCCAAATCAGCAGCTAATGTTATTTATCAGACAGAGTTGTTTTCTAAAAGAATTCTGTGTCATATAAATCCCAGATATGACACCAGACAAGTTAAATTTTACAGAGCTCAACTGAGCAAAGAATGATGGGTGAATCAGGCAGCCCTCAGAACTAGAACAGGTTCAAAGAACTCATAGAGGCAAAATAGTCAGAAGGCACTCGGGACAGAAAATAGAAGTGAGGTTAGGAGACAGCTTACTTGGTGACAGTTCACTGTTTGCTTTATTTGAATCAGTTGGCCATCTGTGATTGACAGCTCCTGTGATTTGGCTGAGATTCAGCTATTTATTATAAGAGTGCATTCCTAGCTAGGTTTTCAGGTAGTTTACATACTAAGTTAGGTTGTGATTCATCACATAAAAACTCAAATACAGAGGCATCCTCAGATCCAAGTTTGTTTAACACACTTATTAGGTCTTGACAGTACTGAACATCTGGGATGCCTGGGGCCCTACAGTGGACACCAACCAGCCAAATTCTCAAATCCAGCAGGAAAAAGAACCACCACTGTGAACTTTGGCAGAGGCAGTATCCTGAGCCCCACCCCTAGGACTCTGGCTCAGGGATCTGGAATAGACCTGGGAGTCATTTTAGTGACATGTGTCCCCAGGTGCTGCTGACATAGGTGGCCACAGTCCCCACATTGAGAAAATAGCAGCCTGGGCTTTGCAGAGCACAATGTTAAAGACACTTGCCGTGGAAAAGTACAAACCAATGGACCTAGGTCCCAGTCTAAAACCCCATTAGCCTGGCCACCGTGGTAGTTGCAATTTAGTTAATTTGCTGACAAACATTTAGAATTGGAGATCATAAGCAACAGTTTGGATTTCTGGATATTCTTGAAAAGCTGCACCATCTGCCAGCTCTGGCCACATCTCCTAACAGCAGTTACACGCATCTCCTGTGGGTTTTTCATACATTCATGTGACCCACCTGGGTTGTGGTCTGTTGATATCTTAGTCTGTTCAGGCTTCTACAACTGCGTGGCTTACAAACAACAGAAACTTGTTTCTCACAGTTCTGGAGGCTGGAAAGTCCAAGATCAAGGGGCCAACAAATTCAGTTTGCATTGAAGGCCCATTTCTGGTTCCCTGTGTCCTCATGTCACAGGAGTGAGGGAGCCCTCTGGAGCCTCTTTTATGAGGGCACTAATACCATTCATGAGAGCGCCACATTCATGACCTGATCACTGCCCAAAACTCCCATTTCTGACTACAATCTGCTATGGATTTTAAGTAGAATAGAAGAAACGGAGATAGGTAGGAACGAGATTAACAGGGAAGGGAAAAGAAAGCGTAACTTTAAATCTGAGAAATTCCGTGAACCCATTCATCTTTACTCCCAAGCCTGTTTTCCTCCAGGTTTAAAAAGCCCTTGATGTTTAGAGTATTGGGAGTCCAGATGATTAATGCCTACATACATTGGTAGCTTATATACATATTTTCTTTAGACTGAATAAGCAAAGGGAAATATTGTTAGAGATTTATGGTATGGGTATTTCCAAACATCATGATTGGATGATTGGATGACATCAACCTAGAGATCTTAAGAGAACCAGGCTACTGTGACCCGCCCTGTACTCCAGGAGAGAATTGAAGCCTCCAAATGCGGCCTAATGCTAGAGAGCCAGCCACGCATGAGCAAGGCCCAGGATTCAACCCCCAGCATCCAACAAAGAGAACTGAGCTCAACAGACTGATGTTACTACCATGTCTTTCTCATGTTCACTATTTACAGTTCTCTTGAAAAATAAGAGCCCAAGACCCCAAAAAAGTCCCTCTGCCTTGAGTGAGTGTCCTATTCCATTGCTTGCTTTTCTAAATAAATATCTTTGCTTTTTAATTTATTTAAGATTTATTAATATTTGTGTCTCTTTTGATACAAACTGAAATTCCTTTCTGTGGCAAAAATCAAGAAGGGATAAGTTGAGGTTCCTTCTACCTTCTGGAGACTTCCTAGGACTCCTTTCTAGTGACATATTGAATGTGTCTCCCCAAAATCTGTTAAAAAATCCCCGTAGTATGTGGAAGTGAGGCTTTTAGGAGGTACCTAGGGTTAGATAAGGTCATGAGGTAGAGCTCCTCGATAGGATTTGTGGCTTTGCACACTTGCTTGCTTGCCATGTGATGCTTCCTGCCGTGTCATGACAGAAGGAAGCTCTTCACCAGATGCCAACACCTTCATATTAGACTTCCCAGCCTCCAGAGTATGAAAAATAAACTTATTTTCTTTATTAAATAAAGTATGAGGGGCTAGTGTTGTGGCTCAGTGGTAGAGCACTTGCCAAGCATGTGTGAGGCACTGGGTTGAATTCTCAGCACCACATAGAAATAAATAAATAAAGATATTGTGACCATCTACAACTAAAAAAAAAAAAAGTTTAAAAAAAATTAAAAAGTATGATATGTTAGTTATATTATAGTAACACAAAATGGACTAAGACACTATCACATATGGATCAGATTTCAATATATAAATTGGGGAACAAGGGGAACACAAGCATTCAATCTATAGCAGTTGGGTTTGGACCCTGAGGCAATCCTAAGGATGAGGTCCATGTGTTTTCAAATGGCATCCATCCAACAACCCTGTGTGATTTGATCTGCTAAATTTCCCATCCACTTAAAAATTAAACTACTGGTGCTTTGGGTATAACTCAGTGGCAGGGTACCTGCCTAACATGCACCAAGCTCTGGCTTCAATACCTAGTATTACAAAAAAAAAAAAAAAAATTAAGCTACTACTAAAAGCTCCCAGAGAAGTCTCTAAACAATCATGTTAATAATAGTATTAGTATAATGGTAATTATGGCTTTCTAATAGCCCCCTTTTAATTCACAAAGCATGTTAATATATATTATCATTAATCCTTTCAATAACTTTATGAAGAAGGAATGTTGAATACAATCATTCCATTTTACAAATGTTAAGACTAAGCCTTGGAGAATCAAGTTACTCACAATCTCAGTTTCGTAGGGCTGCCACAACAAATTACCACAAATTTCGTGGCTTAAAACAACAGAAAATTATTATTTCGGTGTTCTGGAGGCCAGAACCTGGGTTCAATTTCTAGCACTGTAAAACAAGCAAAACAAAACATTTTTTCTTTAAATCTACTTTTCCTTCCCTTTTTTTAATCTCCAGAAGAAGCTGTCGGACATATCAGGGTCTTGTATCAGGCGTATTAGGGTTAGGTGTGGTTCCTTATAGCTGAGTTCTGAGCAATGGATTTAGGACTCTTGCTGGTCAAGCTAAATGGAATAAGTCAGGCCAGGTCCTAGACAATGCAGACTTCCTCTCTGTCCCTTAAACTTGCCCTTTACACATTCCAGAGAAGGCTTGGGGCTGAGAGAGCATCCAGGAAGAGAATCTGGGCTTCAAGAGGCCAGAAAGGAGAGCAAATACTTTTATCTACGCCTGGCCTCAGGAGGACAAAAGGCCCAGTAGGAAGAGGAACTGACCTGAATTTTTGCCAATTAGTACTATTTTGGGGAAGAGGGGGAATTGGCCTCTTCTGTTGAGATCAGCAGATACCTGAGAAATTCTGCCCCAAGCCAGGTATTTTGTCAGTGCTGAGACAAAGATAGTGAGGAGTAGCCTCTATTCCTAGCCAGAGACAGGCATGCATGACAGGATGAATTGAACCTTTCACCCTGGCCACTGGAGCTTAGAAAAGACACAAGCATGAGAATCCTCAGGAGAAGGTGTTTTCAGTTACTCTTTGAAGAAAAGAAAAGAAAAAGTCAGAAGGAGGCAAATGCACTATAAGCATAATAATGCCACAGTGACTGTGGAAGCTGAATAGTGGCCCCCAAAGATGTTCCACATCCTCTTCCCAGGTACCCGTAACTGTTACCTAGAATGGCAAAAGGATCTTTACGGGTATGATTAAGTTGAGGATCTGGAGATGGGAGGATGATCCTGGATCAGCCAGGTGAGCCCTGAATGTAACCAAAGGTGTTTTTAAAAGAGAGGCAGAGGGAGATTTGACTATAGAAGGAGATGTGATGACGGAAGCAGAGAACTGAAAGACCCAAGCTAAAATGAACCCCATGACAAGCTTTGGACCCTCCAGAAAAACTAGTAGGCCTGAGTTTAGATCCCAGAAAAGGCCACACATTGCTCAAGGCTAAAGCCACTCTCGGACCACCCTCAGAGCAGCCAATCAAAAGAGGTTAAAAATCACATACCTGGCATTCCTGAGGTCTGAGTCTGCCTGAACCCCACGTGGGTCACTTAAACTCAACTTGTAGTGGGTCATTTTCAAAAAATTCCCAAAAGCTATGATTGGGTCCCGCCAAATGTTATGGACACCCCTCAAACTCTGAATGGTCACTATTGTCACCATAGGTGCTGTATGATTGTAATTGGTGCTTGTGTAATGATGCAATGCATGCATCATGTCCACTGCCACCACCTGTCCCCTCCCCCTATAAAAACCTGCTCAGACATTGTTCGGGGCTCTCTCACGGACCCACTGCGTTGGTGAAGTCTGAGAGACCGAGCTTAAGCCCAAATAATTTGCTTTTACATACATGCCTTGGTCTCCCTGGTGGTCTTTGGGGACTCCGTGATCTGGGCGTAACAAGAACAAAGTGATCTGCTTTAAAGATGGAGGAGGGAGCATAGGTGGCTATAGGAAAAAACAAAAACAAAAACAAAACAAGGAAACAGACTCTCCCCCTGGAGATTCCAAAAGGACTCAGCCCTGCTGACATCTTAATGTTAGCTCAGTAAGGCTGATTTGAGGCTCCTGACCTCCAAAATTATGAGAGAATAGCTTTGTGTTGTTTCAGGCCACTGAGTTTGTGGTCATTTGTGACTGCAGCCATAGGAAAGAAATACAGGGACTCATACAGCAGGAAGAATATGCATGCAGCAGCCTGAGTAGTCTTCAGAAGAAGGCAAATTGTCATGGGGCTGAGGGCATTTACCTCTAAGGACTCTAAGAAGAAAAACCAACTGCAGATTTGCAGGTGCAAAACCCTGACCCTGATGATGCCAGTAGTGCCCCCTCCCATGGGCAGGAAAGCAGAACCCACCCCAGCAGTGTCAGCTGTGGGGAAGAAGTAGGTCCACTGGCTTCCTCACAGCTGTAGCCCAGGGTGGTGGCAGCACATGTCAAGACCTGGTCATCCTGTGAGGAGGAGCAGGCACTGGGCAACGAGGGACGAAAGGGGTTCACTAGGGAACCTTGCGGAGGGCAGAAGCAGAGAGAAGCAGGGAGAATGAAGACGTGGCTGGGTACCCCTCACTGCAGTGCTCTCCACCCTACGAAGCTTGGGCTTAGAAGGAAACCCTTTCTTCCTTCCTCTCTTTCTTACCTCCCATCTCCCTTCCTCCCTCCCTTCTTCCTTCTTTTCCTTCCAAGTCAAATAATGTTCCCTATTCACAATAATGCATTATTATACAGTGGTTCCTCTACTTACAAGGGAGTCACATGCCAATAAACCCATCATAAATTGAAAATGTGTTTAATTCACCTGACTTAACCAAGAGAGGATCATATTGCATATTGCTAGCCTGGGAAAAGATCCAAACTCAAAATTCAAAGTACAATTTCTATAGAATGTATATCTCTTTTTGCCATCATGAAATCAAAAAAATCTAAAGTTGAACCATCATTAAGTTGGAAACCCTCTGAATTATCACTATTAACTTTAATCTAAGATAGTTTAAAACATACAGAAAAAGTCATAAAGGAAATCCCTAAACACTGTCAACCTCTTAATAAGTCTCCTTCCAGAAATTATTAAAATTTGTCTTGAGATAGTTGCCTCCACATAAATGCTATGTTTATATATTAATATAATCCTAATAATCTTTTCAGTGTGATTTTTTTCCTTTTACTTTTCTCATCTGGCATCTCCCTTTCCTGTCTCCCCTCTAACCACTCCCTTGAGGTAAACAAATTGTATGCTTCTATAGTTTTCTCCAAACTTTGTATAATCTTTATCATACACAAACATACACAGGGTCTTAGTTACAAAAATCTCACCATATGCCCATACGATCTCTTTTTGTGCATTCTTGATGTCTCTTCTTATAAGGGCACCAACTCCACCAGACCAGGGCCCCCTTTTCATTATTTCATCTAACCCTGATTAAATCCCAAAAGCTCCATCTTCATATGTCATCACATTGAGGGTTAGGATTTCAATGAATTTGGGAAGTAACACAAATATTTGATCTATAACATTACCTCATAGTGCTCCATCTATTAAAATTCCATTGCATTTACTCTTTGACCCGGCCACCTCACTGCCTCCTGGCAGAGCAGTTGCCAAATTCATGGAGGGCCTGCCTGAGAGGACAACCAGGCCAAGAGGAAAGAGCAAGCTCCTGCTAACATCTCAGGTTTAGTGGGCTTCAAGCTAAGCTAGGATTTTCAGTTTCTTGAATCAAAGATTCTGAAATTTTGCTGGAGATAGTTTGCTTTTACTTCCCATTATTCACAATAAAAAGAATTCTCCATAAAACAGCATGTAGAACTATTGGCTTATTCAGATTTTAAAAATTAATTATGGGGTTATTCAGAGCTAAATTGTGTCCCCCAATCCCAAAATTTATATGCTGAAGTCCTAACCATCAATATGCCAGGATGTAAATGTATTTAGAGATGGGGCCTGTAATGGTTTGGAGATGAACTGTTCCCCTCAAAGCTCATGTGTGAGACATACAAGGAGGTTTAGCAGAGAAATGATTGGGTTACGAGAGTCTTAACCCCATCAGTGGATTAATCCCTTGATGGGATTAACTGAGTGGTAGCTGAAGGTTGGTAGGTTATGGCTAGAGGAGGTGGGTACCTGGGGGCGTGACTTTGGGGTATGTATTTTGTATCTGGTGAGTGGAATCTCTCTCTCTTTGCTCTCAGATCATCATGTGAGCTGCTTCCCTCTGTCACACTCTTCTGCCATGATGTTCTGCCTCTCCTCAAGCCCCAGGGAATGGAGCCAGCTGCCTATGGACTGAGACCTCTGAAACCATGAGTCCCTAAATAAACTTTTCCTCCTCTATAGTTGTTCTGGTTGGGCCTTTTAGTCACAGCAGCAAAAACGCTCACTAAAACAGGGCCTTTAAATAGGTAAACAAGGTAAAATGAGGCCATGAGGGTGAGCTCTAATCCAGTACAACTAGTGTCTTTCTAAGAAGAGGAAACTGGGATACAGATACACCCAGAGAGAAAACCATGTGAGGACACAGGAAGAAGGTGCCCATCAGCAAGCCAAAGAAAATTACTTCAGAGTGAAATTAACCTGTTGACCCCTTGATCTCAGACTTCTAGCCCCTAGAATTGTCAGAAAATAAATTTCTGTTGTTTAAGCTACCTACTCTGTGGTATTTTTTACAGCAGCCCCAGAAATACAGTAGCACGCAGGCAAAATTCCACATGTATTGATTTACTCCTTGTAGCATAGTGTAGGATTGAAAAAAAGTGGGTAACACCTCAAGGGTTCCTCTAGAGAATACTGATTAAAATAACTATGTTCCATCTATGTGCTAGAATGCTGTGCTACTGTTTGGAATATGGAAGAAGCTGTGTCCTAAAAGTGAAAGGTGTTCAGAACACTATATTAATTTTAAATAACAAACCAAAAAAAATATATATATAGCATACTATCTCCCCCCACCATGTTAAAAAAGGGAAAAGGAAATTTGAATACATATTTATTTGTATTTGCATAAAGAAATACAAAAAACTGACAATTTACACAAAAACCAGTGCAAGTGCTAATATATGGTGGGGAGGACTGATCTGCTCTCTGAATTGTGTGGCTGTGTTTTGTGTGAACATGTCCCACATGAATGTCACCTGTGTGGGTATACAGTCAGTCCCAACTTAGGATGGTTCAACTTAAAAATTTTTTTGACTTTATGATAGTGCAAAATCAATATGCATTCAATAAAACCATACTTCAAATTTTGTGTTTTGGTCTTTTCCCAAGCTAGCAGTACATGTTATGTGATAGGATACTCTTGTGATACTGAGAAGCAGCAGCAATCCATAGCTCCCAGGTGGGCTATATGCTCAAGTGGGTAAACAACCAATATTCTCCAGTGTGCCATATGGCTAGTGGGTGTTTGTTAGGTTAGGTTTATTCAATTCATCTTTGGCTGATAATATTTTCAACTTAACAGTGAATTTATCAGGACATAAGCCCATCATACATTGAGCAGCATCTGTATCCTGTATGAATGTTGCCCAGGTAAGTATCTTCCCTGGGAATATGTCCTGTATGGATGCATCTGTGTGGGAATATCCCATGTAGATGTATCCCATGTGACTATATTACCCTAATCATCTTTAGTTCTGCTCACTGAAATTTCTGGTTTTCCTCCTCCTAGACCCACGGTTGGGATTGCACTTCTGTATCCCCTGAAAGTCAGGTGCAGTCATGTGACTTGCTTTAGTCAATGAAATGTGAGAAGTAACAGATGTCATGTTCTTCCTTCTGCCCCAGAGATCAGGAATGTTCAAACAACAGAGACTCTGTCACCCAGGGTCCTTATGGAAGAATTACATGGAACAAAACTGCCAACAAATGCTGTGGATGTGGCTCAGTGGTAAAGTACTTGCCCAGCACATACAAAGCCCTGGGTTCAATCCCCAGCACTGGGAGAAAAAGAAAAATGCCAACAACTAGGGATGGACATGGTACATGAACAAGATTTGAAAGCCAGTGAGACTTAGGCATTATTTATTACAAAAACTAGCCCATCCAACTGATACAGTTATTTATTTTAAAACATAAAAGCCAGGGTTGGTGATGCACACAGATAATCCCAGTTACTCTGGAGGCTGAGGCAGGAGAAGTCCAAGTTTGAGGCCAGCCTGGGCAACTTAATGAGACTCTCTCAAAAATAAAAAAGAAAGGGCTGGAGGTGTAGTTCAGTGGCAGAGCACTCGCCTAGCATGTGTGCAATCGCCAGCACCACAATTAATTAATTAATTAATCACATGTATTAGTCTGGATCCAGTCAGAAGAGAGAAACCACAGAGTAATCTGAACAGGAAAAACATAATAAAACAAATTACCAACTGCAACAGGGAATTGCAAAAGTAAATTGGCTAAGAAGTAAAGAGAACTCTAAGGTTAAGAGGACATTATCAAGAACTTTATGGGGGAAAATAAGCCCAACATGATGAAAGTGACTGTTTCCTAGGATAAGAGCACTTATCAAAATTTAAAAGAAGAAATGAAAAATCTGAATAACAATAGAAAAAAATCTGAGTAAGTCCATAATTAATTTTTAAAATCTGAATAAGCCGACAGTTCTGCATTCCGTTTTATGGAGAATTCTTTTTATTGTGAATAATGGGAAGTAAAAGCAAACTGTCTCCAGCAAAATTTCAAAATTTCAGAATCTTTGGTTTAAGAAACTGACACTCCCAGCTTAGCTTGAAGCCCACTAAACCTGAGATGTTAGCAGAAGCTTGCTCTTTCCTCTTGGCCTGGTTGTCCTCTCAGGCAGGCCCTCCATGAGTTTGGCAAGCCTCTTCCCCAGAAGTTCCAAGAAGCATCTTGGAACACTCTGACCTCACCTGCAGCCCAACCTGGGCTCTCTGCTGGCCTGTGGGCAGGGCTGCACTTTGACTTTTGTGAACCCTTGGCGTTTTTCCCTTCCTGGGACTCTTCTGCTACAAAAGACATGTTTTGTATTATTTTATGTGATGGTTGGTCAGGTGCAGCCACAAGGAAGATGCAGGTGAATCTGCAGAAAACAAAGTTTATTGCACCTGCAGAGAAGGCACTTGACACCACATAGGGCCACACAGGAAAGACAGCAGGGTGGTCAAGAGGCAGAAGACAAGAGTAAGGGGAAAATTTAAACCAGAACCTTCACTGAGGTTTCCTCATGAAAAGAAAAGCAGGGTGAGGTAAATGATTTAGGATTATTAAGTTTGAAAATTTTGCATCAGGCCCTAAGCTATGTGGTGGTATTATGGCTTAAATGTGTCCCCAAAAGCTTATGTGTTGAAAACTTGATGCCTAATGCAATGGTGTTGGGAGGTGGGGCCTAATAAGAGATGGTTAGGTTGTGAGGGCTCCTTACATGAAATGGATGAATATAGATATCCCTGGAGTGGATTGTTATTGAGGGACTGGGTTTGTTATAAAAGTGAATTTGAACCTCTCTTACTCTTTCTCTCAGACTCTCATGCTTCTGCTTTCTGCATGGGGTAATGCAGCACAAAAGCTCCACCCCCATTTTGGACTTAGTACCCTGCAGAACTATAAGCCAAATAAACTTCTCTTGTTTATAAATTACCCAGTGTGTGGAATTCTGTTTTAGTAGCACAAATGGGCTAAGACAGGTGGTCCTTAGTTGTCTGGTCCCTGGTCCTAGGACACTTAGGCTGAGTCCTATTACCTCCTGCAGTGCAAGGGCCAGATGGAGGAGGCATGGCACTTGGCTGGTTACCTTTCATATCAGAGGCATGTTCCTGCCTAACCCTCTGTTCTCTGGGAAGGGCAGTGGGAAAGATTTCTTTAAGATGCCAAAACATAATACATGGAAAAATGTTGAGGATACATATGCTACATATGATAAGGATACAACATATCAAAATATCTATTTTATCACTACATTGGTATACAGACAAATACAATTGTTGAACCTTCACTGAGGTTTCCTCATGAAAAGAAAAGCAGGGTGAGGTAAATGATTTAGGATTATTGAAAGGTCATTTTTTCCTACCAATTTTAAGACAAACTAAATCATTTCCATGAATCTCTAACAGTATTGTGGGTCCTAGTAGATAACTCAGTACTGCCTGTAGGGGCAACTTGCCTGTTGCTATGTGACCAGACTATGGTCACATGCTCACCTTGAATCTAAGGAAGTAGGATTCATGCAAACCAGGTAACCCAAGAATGGGAGCAAGGGATTCACAAAGAAAAATCAAGTCTTTCACCAAAGAAGGTACAGCTGTGTGTAATTTAATGATTAAGACATGTTCCGAGAAATCTGTCTTTAGGTGACTTTGTTGTGTGTACATTATAGCATATGTACATTATAACGTGTACTTACACAAACCTAGGTGGTCTAGGTTAATTAAGCTATGTGGATGGCATTATGGCCTTTATTTGGGGGGGTTGGGGAAGTACCAGGGATTGAACTCAGGGGCACTCAACCACTGAGCCACATCCCCAGACCTATTTTGTATTTTATTTAGAGATAGGGTCTCACTGAGTTGGTTAGAGCCTTACTGTTGCTGAGGCTGGCTTTGAACTTGAAATCCTCCTGTCTCAGTCTCCTGAGCCATTGGGATAGGATGTATAGGGATAGGATGTATAGCCATTGGGATAGGATGTAAAACAGTATGCTGCTGGCATACTGTTTTACAGGAAACATTTTTTTTGTACTGAGGATTGAACCCAAGGTGCTTAACCACTGAGCCACATCCCTGGTCCTTTTTAATATTTTTTTTAGAGAGTCTCACTGAGTTGCTAAGTGCCTTGCTAAGTTGCTGAGGCTGGCTTTGAACTCGCAATCCTCCTGTCTCAGCCTCCCAAACTGCTGGGATTACAGATGTGCGCCACTGCGCCCAGCTTTTTTGTTTGTTTGCAGTATTGAGAATTGAACACAGGCACATTCTACTTCTGAGCTACAACTTCAGCCCCACTTCTTCTTTCTTTTTTTTTTTCTTTCCTTTCTTTCTCTCTCTCTCTCTCTTTTTTTTTTTTTGTGAGATGGGTCTTATTAATTTGCCTAGGCTAGCCTCTAATTTATGATCCTCCTGCCTCAGCCTACCAAATATTTGGAATTACAGGCTTGGGCCACCACACCTGGCTATAAACGTTTTTTATAAGTAGGAGTACATTCTAAAAAAATAAAAGTATAATATAGTACATACATAAACCAGTAACATAGTTGCTTATTATCATATTATGTAATGTATATAATTGTATATCCTAAGCATTTATTTGACTGGCAGTGTGGTGGTTATTTCCATCAGCATCACTGCAAATAACATTCACCACAAATGAATAATGTTTAACATTCTGTTAACAATCTTTTTTTTTTTTAAAGTATTTATTTTTTAGTTGTAGGTGGACACAATAGCTTTATTTTATTTTTATGTGGTGCTGAGGATCGAACCCAGTGCCTCCCGCGTGCTAGGCGAGCACGCTACCACTGCGCCATAACCCCAGCCCTGTTAACAATCTTTACCACCACTAGATAATAGAAATTTTTCCATTACAATTTTATGGGAAGAGCACCATCATCACTAAAACATCCTTACATGGCACATGTCCGTAGCATGTAAAAAGGTCCCATATAGGAAAGTCACAGATGATCCCAGGCAAGGCACAGCTGAGGGTGCAGCCACCTGTAACCTGCACCTCTTCTAGATCCACACTGCCTGCTCCAAGCTTGAATCTGAGCCAGGGTATGAGAAGAAAACAGGAGATATGGCGGGGCCAAGGAGGAGATCAAGCTCTGACCTTAAGGAGGTCACAGCAAGAACCTCTCTCCCTAGAGATCCATCAGTTTGATGGTGAAACTCAGAGGTCCTTTCTGACAATGTTGGCTGGACAAGGGACTTGGGCCTGAATTCATTTTTTTTTCCAGTCAACTTTCATTGAGTGTTAAAACATTTGGTCCTAGGGCTGGGGGTATGGCGCAGTGGTAGCGTGCTCGCCTAGCGTGCGTGAGGCACTGGGTTCGATCCTCAGCACCACATAAAAATAAAATAAAGATATTCTGTCTGCCTACAAGTAAAAAATAAATATAAAAAAAAACAAAAAAACAAAAAAAAACATTTGGTCCTAGCCAGGCATGGTGGCCCATGCCTGTAATAAGTTTGGAGCCAGACTGGGGGACTTAGCAAGACTCTATCACAAAATTTTAAAAATAAATAAATAGGGGCTGGGATTGTAGCTCAGCGATAGAGTGCTTGCCTCGCACGCATGAGGACCTGGGTTCGATCCTCAGCACCACATACAAAGCAATAAAATAAAGATATTGTGTCCACCTACAACTAAAAAAAAAAAAATTAAAAATAAATAAATAAATAAGGATTGGGGATGTAGCTCAGAGGTACAGCACTCCTGGGTTCAACCCCCAATACCACCAAAAACAAAATAGAACAAAAAACCTTTGGTCTTAATAGGAGGTACAAATAGGACATGCAAACCACTCAGGACTTTGACACAGAGGGGCAAGGAGAGATGCCATGTTGTAGTATATTTAGTGTTTCCCTAAATTTTGGGGGTGTGTTCCAGGGATTGAACTCAAGGGTACTCAACCACTGAGCCACATCCCCAGTTCTATTTTGTATTTTATTTAGAGGCAGGGTCTCACTGAGTTGTTTAGCGCCTCATTTTTGCTGAGACTGACTTTGAACTCGCAATCCTCCTGCCTCGGCCTCCTGAGCCGCTGGGATTACAGGCATGCGCCACCTGGCTGTTTCGCTAAACTTTTAACTATTTGCCTTATCACTATAGGTGTCCCTTTAGCCTCTTTAGATAATCATGTGGTGTGCATCGTATTTACATATATTGAGAACTCTGTCAAGCAATGTTATAATTTTTTTTAAATGGTCATTCATAGTTTTAAAGAATTTAAGAGAGGGGAAAATTCCAGTACATTTACCCAGACATTTAGCATTTTTGTTGCTCTTCTTTTACTCTTAAAGTCCCAAGTTTACCTCTGGTATCTTTGCCCTTCAACCTGAAGAGCATGCTTTAGCAGATCTGCAGGACCAAATTTCTTCATTTCCCTTTCTCTAAGAAGGTCTTTATTTCACTGTCATCACTGAAGACATTTTCACCCAGGAGAGAATTCTGGGTGTTAAAGACTGAATGTTTGTGTCCCTCCATATTAACATATGGGGCCGTAGGGAGGTAACTGGGTTATGGGAGCACAGCCCCCATGACTGGGATTAGTATCTGCTAATAGTTTGAATTTGGATATGGTTTGACACTCAAAGATTCATATGCTAGAGTCTTGGCTCTCAGTGTGATGTACTGAGGGAGTGGAAACTTTAAGGAGTTGGGCTTGGTGGAAAGTGGTTTGGTCATGGAGGCTCCACCCTGGTGAATGGATTAATGCTCTCTCAAGGTCAGGTCTCATGGGACTGAATCATTTCCCAGAAAAGCAGGTTGTTATTTAAAAAAAAAATAAAACGTGAGCTAGGCTACACCCTAGTCTCTTGCTTCCTGTCTCACCATATGATCTCTCTCTCCTTCTTGCATGTAATCTCACCATGATGCCATCTGCCATGTTGTAATGTAGCCAAAAGGCCCTTACCACGTGCCAATCTTGGACTTTAAACCTCCAAAAATGTGAGCTAAATAAATTTTTTTCCATTTAAAGAAACTACCCTCAGGTATTTTGTTATAGCAATGCAAAAAGGACTAAGAGAGCACCCTTAAAAAAAAAAAAAGACCCTGATAACCTCTTCCCCTTCCACCATTTGAAAACACAGAAAGAAGACAGGTGACTATGAGCTATAAAAGGGGGCCCTCACCAGACCCCAATCTGTTGTTACCTTGATTTTGAACTTTTCAACCTCCAAAACTAGGAGATTCAATACATTTCTATTGCTTATAAACCACCCAATTTCTGTTATTGTTATAGCATCCCAAATGGACTAAGACACTAGATTGACAACTATTTACTTTCAACACTTTAAAGATGGTGCTCTAAGATCTTCTTGCCTCCATGGAGTCTGATGAACAATTCACACTCATTTTAATTGTTCTATATGCAGAATGTCACTTTTCTCTGATTACTTTAAGGTTTATTCTTTATCATCAGTTTTCATCAATTCCATTATAATGTGCTTGTGGTTTTTCTTAGTATTTATCCTATTTAAAATTTGCTGAGTTTCTTGATTCTTAATACTTGTCTTTCATTAAATTTGAGAAATTTTCAGGCATTAGATCTCCAATATTTCTTTCTGCCCCAATCACTTTGTCCTTTCTCTTTGGCACTCTAATAACATGAACAATAAACCTTTTGATATTATCCTATGGACTTTTAAAATATCATTTTATGAGACTCTGGGTTCTTATTAAAGTCCCCTGTAGAGAGACTTCATATTGTGGTGGTTTTAGCAAGCAATCAATCCTGGTTATACCTTGTGAGTGGTAGACCAATAGCACTTTAGTTCTCAAAGCACTTTAGTTTTCCTTTGTAGTGATGTAAAGTGGCACAGCTGTTCTGGAATAAGAGTTTAACAGTTGCTTATAAAACAAGACATACACTTACCATATGACACAGCAACTGTACTCTCAGGCAAGAGTCTGACTCAGAAAAATAAAAACTCATGTTTACCCAAAAACATGCACACAAATTTTCACAAAGCTCTGTTTAGTGGCCCAAACTGGTAACAACCTGTTTTAGTCAGCTTTTTCGCTGCTGTGATTAAAGGACCCAACCAAAACAACTACAGGAGAGGAAAAGTTTATCTGGGGGCTCATGGTTTCAGAGGTCTCAATCCATAGGCAGCAGACTGCATTCTTTGGGGCTCATGGCAGAAGAGTGTGGCAGAGGGAAGCAGCTCATATGTTGATCAGAGAGCAGAGAAATTCCACTCTCCAGGTCCAAAATATATACCCCATAGCCATGCCCCCAATGAACCACTTCCTCCAGCCACACCCCACCTGCCTCCACTTACCACTCAGTTAATCCCATCAGGGATTAATCCACTGATTAGGTTAAGACTATAACCCAATCATTTCTCTTCCAAACCTTCTTGCATTGTCTCACACATGAGCTTTTGGGGGACACCTCACCCACAAACCATAAGAAAACCCAAATTTCCTTCACCAGGTAAATGGTTAAATTACCTCTGATATATCCATACAATGGACATTCAATAATAAACTCAATAATGAGACTCAATAATAAAAAGGAACATGCTATTGATACATGCAACAGATAGAATGGATCTTATAGACTGTGAAAAAAGCCAATGTTATAAGGTAACATACTATCGAATTCTATTTATATAACATTCTCAAAATGACAACACTAGAGAAATTAAGAACAGATTGGTGGTTTCCAGAATATAAGGAAAGGGATGCAAGTGGGTGCAACTACAAAAAGATAGCAGAAAAGAGATTGTGGGTGAGATAGCAGAAAAGAGATTGGAGTGGTTCAGTATCTTTTTTGTATTTTGCTGTATTGGGGATCAAATACAGGACCTCATGCATTATAGGCAAGTGCTCTACTACTGAGCTATATCCCTACCCTTTATATCTTTATTTTTAAATTTTGAGACAGGGTCTTGCTACATTGCCAGGCTAGCCTTGAATTTGTAATCCTCTTGTCTCAGCCTCCTGAGTATCTGGGATTACAGGTGTGGGTCATCACACCCACCAGGTAAATATCTTTTGTTTGTGGTGCTAGTGATCCAACCCATGACCTTGAGCATGCTAAGCATGTTTCTCTACCCCTGAGATATATCCCTAGCCTCAGTTCAGCATCTTTTTATTGTTTTTTTGTTTTTGGTACCAGGGGTTGAACTTGGGGGCACTCAAACACTGATCCACATCCCCAGTCCTATTTTGTATTTTATTTAGAGACAGGGTCTCACTGAATTACTTAGCACCTTGCTGTTGCTGAGGCTGACTTTGAACTTGTGATCCTCCTGCCTCAGCCTCCCGAGCTTCTGGGATTACAGGCATGACCCACCGTGCCCAACTTCAGTTCAACATCTTGATGGTGATGGTGATTACACTACACAAACACATGCATGCATACACATGGGTGTAAATAATGGTACATTCTAAGTAAGATTTGAGGCCTAGTTAGTAGTATTGTACCAATGTCAATTTCTTGATTTTGATATTAAGCTATAATATATCTTACATATGGGTGTTCCTTGGTTTACAATTGGTTTACAATAGGACTATGTCCCAATAAACTCATAGTAATTTGAAAATATCATAGGTCAAAAATTGCATTGAGTACACCTAAGCAACACAGTACATTGTAGCATATCAGTTGTTTCTCCTGGTGATTGTGGTTTGACTGCGAGCTGTGACTCACTACTGCTACCCAGCATTATAAGAGAGCATCATATCACATATGGCTACTAGAGAAAAGATCAAAATTCAAAATTTGAAGTACGGTTTTTAGTAAATCTGAATCACTTTTGCAACATTGAAAGCCTAACTATTTATTGTAAGTCAAGTACTGTTTATCATTATGTAAGTTATCCTCACTAGGGGAAACTGGAGGAAGGTACACAAAATTTTCAGCACTATTTTTACAACTTTCTGTGAATATATAAAAAGCTTGCTGTGCTTTTTTGACTCCATTATTAGAAGTAGGCCTGGGATTTGCATTGCTGCATCCATGGAACTAGGGACTCCCTTCTGCGCTCTCTCCTCAGGGATTCACTCTACATCTCTGGTTCCTATGAGTTTCCTTTTAAAATTTTAGGTGCTTATACTATCAGCACTACTGGGCAGCTTTGCCGCTAGCGCTGCCATCAGCAGGGGAAGGAAAGAAATCAGTAAAAGAAAATGAACTCAAAGATTTCATTCCCACCTGTGCTTCATTTTCAAATGCCTCCTTTCAGTCTTCTTTGTGTGTTAGTCAGCTTTTGATCACTGTGACAAAAATACCTGAGATAATCAACTGAAAAGGAAGAAGGAGGGGAAAAGGAGGAAAGGTTTGCTTTGGCTCAGGGTCAGATGTTTCAGTCCATGGTCACTTGACCCTGTTGCTTTGGGCCTGTGGGAATGCATGGCAGAGGAGGCCTGATCATTTTCATGGTGACCAGCAAGCAAAGAAAAAGAGAAGAAGGGGCTGGGGTCTCAACATCCCCTTCAAAGGCACAACTTTAGTGACCTAACTTTCACCCACTAGGCCCTGCCTCCCTAATACCACCAGCTCCCAATAGTACCATGCCTTCCACACATGGCCTTTGGGGGACATTCCAGATCCAAATTGTAGCGCTTGGCTAGAGATGATGGTTTCTGTTGGTGCGTTTTTCATGCAGATACTTACTGTACATTACTATACTGGGATTGATCTTGATTCAAGGGAGACAAAAATAGAAAAGAGACATGAGGAAATGTGCCCTTGAAAGGGTCATTCTTCATGTTTAGCTCTTCTCCCAATCCACCTGCTATTACTAACATTTCAGGGTCCTCAGCTAGTTGTTTATTTTGTCCATGGGGTTTACCTTGTTTTGTTTTTGTTAGTTAATTTGTTTGTTTTGCAGTAGTGGGGACTGAACTCAGGAACACTCTACCCCTGAGCTACATCCCCAACCCTTTTTTACTTTTTATTTTGAGACAAAGTCTCACTAAGTTTCCCAGGTTGGCCTTGAACTTGTGACCCTTCTCTGCCTCCTGAGTAGCTAGGATTACAGGTGTGCACTACCACATCTAGCTTGTCCACAGATTTTTGCTTATGATTGGTGGGATAGCTAGATTGTAGTAATCTTAATTTCATTTTGGCCAGCATTAAAAGTCATAAATATAACTTTTTAACCTTCCCAATTACCATGCAATATCAATATTAATTCTCCTATTTTAAATACAAGGAACATAAGGTTTAAAGTGGTATAGTCACCTGCCCAAGCCCATATATCCAATGCTAAGGCTAAATAGAGAGAGATGCTCCTCAATTTATAGTGGGTTTATGTCCTGATAAACCTATTTTAATTTTCATAAATTGTGAAAATATTATAGTTAAAAAATGCACTTAATACAACTAACCCTCCAAACATTAGCTTAGCAACACAGTGCACTATAGAGTGTCAGTTGTTTGCCCTGATGATTACATGGTTGACTGGGACCTGTGGCTCACCTCCACTGCCCAACACTGGGAGAAAAGATCATACTGCATATCACTATCTCAGGAAAAGATCAAAATTCAAAATTTAAAGGACAGTTTCTACTGAATGCATATGCTTTTTCAACATCATAAAGTTAAAAAAAATTGTAAATCAAACCATTGTAAGCTCGTTTGACCTTTAGGAGGCAGTGCCTTATGAGCTATCCTTAGGTCACTGGGGACATTCTCTGTAGGAGATTATGAGACTGTAACCTCCCTCTCCCCTCTCCCTCTCTCTCCCTCTCTTCCTCCCTCCCCCACCCCTGTTTCCTGGTTCAAGATTGAGCACTTGCTCCAAAATGGGCTCCTGCCATGACATTATGATATACCACCCTGACCAGAGGCCAAATAAATGAAGCCACCCAGTTTTGGACTTGAGACTTGAACCTTCAGAACCACTGTCTATCTATCTGTCTGTCTTTCTTAGTCCCTCTCTCTGTTTCTCTGTCTGTGTCTGTCTCTATGTCCCCGTCTGTGTGTGTGTAAGGTATACAAGTGTGTGGTGTGTTATACAATTGTTTTTCCCAGAAAGCAGGAAAGGACAAAAAGGAAACAGGAGATAAAAGAAAAAAGTGGTAGGGAAAAATAGAGAGAGAAAAGGAAGAAAAGGAGAGAATAGAGAAGGTGAGGAGGCTTTTCCAAATGGGTCAGGATAATACCAGGCAATGATAGCTATGCACTGAGAGTATCTACCCAGAACCCACCCCAATTACATGTATCCCATTCCTTCATGAAGTTAGTGTAAGCAAATTAGCCAGTCCAAGCAATGAAATAATTCTATCCCCCTTCACAAACCAGGTGCCCAGGCTTAAACTAACTAGCCTTGATATTTCCTTGTTGACCCATTTTATCTGGGTTGGTTGTGTAGATATAAAAATTGTCTAAAGATGATGTTTATTGTATAGTGGAGGAAACACTTTCTCTCTTCCTCTGTAGAAGGAATAAGGAAATATGTTGCTCCAGTTGCTGCTGGTATTCATCTTACGGTTGTGAAAGAAAGGAGACCTGGGGATGAAGCCAGTGCATGAAATAGATGCTTGGTATCCTAGATGAAACTTTTTATTCCTCTGGATTTCCTTTTCTAGTAAGCCTGTTTAATTCAAGGCTTTTGTTACTTACATCCCAACCTAATTGACACTTAATTGTTCTCCTCCCAGCCTGGGCCTCTCCCCAGGTGGGTGCTGGGGAAAGAAATTCCTGATTCTGAGCCCAGGATAAGAGCAAGTGACCTGTAGTCACAGGTGGGAAGTCCAATTGTGTCCGTTATTGTCCTTACTCAGATCTACATTCTTTATGCTTGTGAGTACATCCCAACTTTTCTTGGGAAACTCCTTTGTTTTTTGTCTGTTTGTTTTGTTTTTGTTTTTCCACAAAAATAATCAATTCCTCAACTCTCTACGCAATAGTCAATTCAACTGGATGTCCTACAATTCAATCTATTTCTGACACGCACTACGCAGAGTTGACATCAGATTCCAACAGGTTTAGGGGCTCAGTCCTATAAGACTACCTTCACTTCAGATACCAGCTGCAAGTATTGGGTCCCCAAGTTACCAACAATTCTGTCCGACTTGACTACAAAGTCAGAAGCTCCTACAACCTCACCCCTTTCTATAATTTTCTAGAATAATTCAGGACTCAGAAAACACAGGTTTAGTCTATTTGTTGTTGTTGTTGCTGTTCCTGCTAGAAACCGAACACCACAGACTAGATAATTTGCAAAGAAAAGAAATTTGTCAGAGTCCTGGAGGATGAAAAGTTCAATGTCAAGGTGCCAGTATCTTGCTGCATCAAAATATAGTACAGGGCATCTAATAGTAAGAGAGAAAGAGAGTAGAAGCAAGAGAAAGTCAAGGAAGCAGAACTCACTTTTTTTTTTAAAGAATTTAACCTTCATTTTATTTTTTATTTTTATTTTTTTATGGTGCTGAGAACCCAGTGCCTCACACATGCAAGTACTCTACCACTGAGCTACAACCCCAACCCTGAACTCACTTTCATAAAACTCACCCTTAAAATAATTATCCCATTTCAGAGATAATGGCTTTAATCTGTTCATGAAGCCTTGCCCTAATCACCTCCTACAGATCTCACCTCCCAGTATTATCACTATGAGAAATAACTTGAACATGAATTTTGGTGAGGACATTTAAACCACAGCACTTATCGTTACCAGTTTATTATAAAGCCTACAGTTCAGAAACAGCCAAATGGAAGAGATTCATAGGGCAAGGAATGGGGAAAACAACATGGAACCTCCAGGCTCTTTCTGTGAATTCCCACCCCCACCCCACTCAGCACCTCAATGTGTTCACCAGCCTGGAAGTTCTTTGAGCCTGTAATTTGGGGTTTTATGGGGGATTCGATGCATTGGCCTGTTACATTAAATCATTGACATTGGTGATTAACTCAATCTCCAGTCCTTGTCCCCTCTCTGGAGTTTGGCCATTAGGGCTAATCCTGTAACTACAAGGTTAGTTCCTTTGCCAACCAACCCCCATCCTAAAGCTATCTAGGGACCATTGGTTACTAGCCACCAGCCATCTAACTTGCAAAAAGAAGGCATTATTATCAGAAATCTCAAGAGTGTTAGGAACTATGTGCCAAAAACTGGGGACAAAGCCCAAATGTTTATTTTTAATTCTACCACACCATCCATTATCAGCCCATAGAGTTGGTTTAAGGGGTTGCCACCTCTGCCTCTAGGAGTAAGCATGTGAAGTCTGACCACTTTATCCACTTGGTCACAGTAATTGGCTCAAAAGTGGACTGATGACATGAGATACACCAATTAGACTCAGAATATGGTTTGGAAAGTTCATTAAAAAGAGAAGGGGGCTGGGATTGTGGCTCAGCAGTAGAGCGCTCTCCTAGCTCGGGTGAGGCACTGGGTTCGATCCTCAGCACCACATAAAAATAATAAATTAAAATAAGGTATTGTGTCCACCTACAACTAAAAAATATTTTTTAAAAAAAGAGAGAGAGAGGAATTTTCCTCTTGCTGTGCCCTTCTGGGATCTGATAGTACAGAATGTTCCTCCAGGAATTGCTGAGGGTCATCTTGCACCCATATAGGGAGAGTCTATAAAAATAAAAAGACAATTCTGATGAAAACAATATTGAAAAAGCCTTTCAAAACAGAGTTGGGAGGCTATCAAGGGAAAAGGACTTGTGTGTGATTTCAGCTGCTGCCTAGGAATGTGTACTGTGGTCACCTGACTATAGGCAGCTAAAATAGTCATCATGCCCAGAGACTCAAGATGCATATCAAGAGACTATCAGAAATTTGTTTTATGGACATTTTTACTAAATATATACATTCCTAGCCGGGCGCGGTGGCGCAAGCCTCCCAGCACTTAGGGAGGCTGAGACAGGAGAATCGCAAGTTCAAAGCCAGCCTCAGCAATGGCGAGGCGCTAAGCAATTCAGTGAGACTCTGTCTCCACATAAAACACAAAATAGGGCTGAGGATGTGGCTCAGTGGTCGAGTGCCCCTGAGTTCAACCTCCAGTACCATACACACACACACACACACATTCTTTTTTTTTTTTTTCATAATCCTCTCGGTTTTAACAGGGACTTAGCTTGCACTATGGTAACTGAGAGGAGGATAGTTTGGCCTCTCTGCCTTCATCTTAGACCCATCTCCTTTGTTACCTTAAACTTTGAATCAGGTCCCTACTTAGCTCTTCATGTAGGCCTGTTAATCATTTAAGGAGTGTTCATCTGTGCTTGCTTTGGAAGCCCATATGCTAAAATTAGAATGATAGAGAAGATCAGCATGATCCCATGCAAAGATGACGGGCAAATTCATGAAGTGTCTCATGAAATAAAAACAGGGAGTCCTCATCTAAAAACTAGTAATACAAGGTTTATTAGTCCTAAATCTACCTGACCTACCTTGGCTCCTTTGGAGACTGAGGCAAGATTCAAAGTATCCTGTTTCTGGCCCTTGAAGTGGTGCCCAGGAGTTGTCAGTCACCACCCTCTTCCAGGATCACAAGTCTGATAGACAAACATCCTGAGCAGCCATGAAAATTGTCCCCTCAAGTGATAAGGACTTCTCTGGAACCACCTCCTTGCAGAACCAGAACTGAGAATAACCAACCAGACCACAGTTTGACCAAAACTGCTTCATTATGCATGCCTCTCACACCTTGGGCCAATTTTCCTCTATTTAAACCCAAAGCATTTGTCAGCGACCTGAAGACACAGCTGAGATACTGGATCTCACTTTGCCTTCCCAATATGGCAAAGTGTCTTTTTTTTTTTTTTTTTTAATAATTTTTAGCTGTAGATGGACACAATATCTCTATTTTATTTATTTGTTTTTATGTGGTGCTGAGAGTCGAACCCGGTGCCTCACGCATGCGAGGCAAGCGCTCTACCACTGAGCCACAACCCCAGCCCCTGGCAAAGTGCCTTGATCAAGTGTCTTTCCTGCTTTTCACCACTACCATTTCTGCTTGTTTTGGGGGGGACAAGTGACTGAACCTGGTTAATTGGAAACCCTAAAGTTAGACCTCAGGTCTAGGAAGCCAATAACATGGTTGCATAGTCCCTGTAATACAGCACTTGTTTTTGTGTTTTGTTTTTCTTTTTGGTACTGGTGATTGAACTCAAGGGTACTTGACCACTGAGCCACATCCCCAGCCCTATTTTTTGTGTTTTATTTGGAGACGGGATTTCACCGAATTACTTAGTACCTCACTGTTGCTGAGGCTGGCTTTGAACTTGCGATTCTCCCGTCTCAGCCTCCCAAAGTGCTGGGATTACAGGTGTGCGCCACCACATCCAGCTTGTTTTTCCTCAATTTCAATAGAAATTCCCTACCAAGGAATTTTTATTGCTTTGTACTCTTTGCCCATTTAAGCTCCCACTTTCTCTGCTTTCTTTGAAACACTGATTCAGAGCTATCTGAACTTATGTTTTCTTAATTGCAATTCCCTAAGATCTCAAAGTTCTTTTGACTTTTGTAGTTTCTGAGCTTGTATTGATTGACAAGCCTATCTGAAAATATATAAAAGCAACTCAGAAGAGACCAAGGACAAGACAGGGAGAGAGCCCAACTCTGATTTTATCATATGACCTCCTAGATAGTTCATGAGGTTAAATGAATCTCCAGACTTTTCATAAATGACCCAGTAGATTCTCCTCCCAAATCAGTTGGATTTCTGATACTCACAGCTAAAATGGTCCCAATGATTACACGCCAACCTGAGCCTGTCAACATCCTGCTTTGAGACCTTCAATGACTGCCCTCTTCTCTAGTAGCCAAAAATCCCAACTCCTTCATTCACAGAGTTGAGTCTCCTCAGGCAGCAGGGACTCCCTTCTTTAGGACAGGCTTAATTTAGGAGTCTTGTAAAATAAGCAGTATGGGGGAAATTTCAGAATGACAACACTAGAACCCAGGCTTAGAGTATTTCTGTGTCTTCCTCCCCTTTTAATCAACTCGCACCAGTCAGGACTACATTCTAGATGTAGATGCAATATAGATGCAAATAACAGAAAATCTTTCACAGGGAGAAATCTTTCCTAGGGTTTCAATAGAGAAACAAAATGCAGGAAGAATATAGAGGGCTGGCTCAGCATCTAAGGAAAGTCTTACCGGCAAAGTCTCCTTTGCACTTGCTTCTCCACTACCCTGAGTGCATAGCTTCCATCCTCATGATCTCATAACCTCCTATACACTGTAAAGTAGAATTGGGCATGAGAGAAAGGTCTGGAATGAGCACTTAGTGACCACTCGCAGCATCTGCCACCCTATTCCCCACACTAGCATGTGATCTCTTGGTATTCCCTCTGGGCCTACATCTTCCACAGAAGGAATGTCTTGGGAAGATTTTTTTTTTCATATAACTGAGCAGATCTGGGCACCTCACTCCACTAGACTTTCTAAGGATATTCTTACTCACCACAGGGCATATGGTTTACTGGAGAGATGTGTTCTCTACTTTCTGTAACTTTTTCTGGGGTAGAAATGATTAGCAGGATTGACATCTGATTGTGACTCCAGTAGGTATCATGATCTGGCCCCCTTCTGCCTTTAGCAATGACATTAAACACCAAGCTGACACTTTTTTTATTGCTGGGATCAAACCCAGGCCCTTGCACATGCTAGGCAAGTGCTCTACCACTAAGCTATACACCCTTAGGCCTGGCACAGTTTTTGAACTAGGACTTCTAAAAGGAACATTGCCTACATTCATATCCTATATGCTACAATAATGGAAGATTTATCTTTAAAAAGGTGTCTATAATCAAACCAAATTTATGTCTTTTTTCCTAAGGGGTGGGGATAGAATCACTCAATGTATGGAGAGTATTAAGGAGGTTTCAGGCCAGTGTTAGGGGTTGAGTTGTGTCATGTCCTCCCCATATCCCAAATTCATATATTGAATTCCTAACCCCCATTTGGAAATGGGGCCTTTGGGAAGTGTTGTCAGTCAGTTTTGTTGCTTGGACCAAAATCCTGACAAGGACAACTTAGAGAAGGACAAGTTTATTTTGGCTCATGATTTCTGAGGTTTAGTCCATGGTGGGCTGACTCCACTGTTCTGGGCCTAAGATAAGGCGGAACATGATGGTAGAAGGGCTGGTGGAGGAGCACTGCTCCATTCATGGTGGCCAGGAAGCAGTGGTGTAAGTGGGAAGGGGCCATGGGGACTGTGAACCCTTCTAGGGCACACTCTCATGGACTCATGTCCTTCAACTATGCTCTGCTTGCCTACCATTGCCACCTACCCAGTCCATTTAAACTAGGATGGACTGATTAGGTTACGGCTCTTATAATCTAATAATTTCATCTCTGAATATTCCTGCATTAACACAGGAGCTTTTAGCAGATAGCTCATGTCCAAATCATCACAGGAAGTAATTAGGATTAAATGAGCTTATGAGAATGCATTCTCATGATGGGATTAGGGACTTGATAAGAAAAGAAAGGGAGACATTGTGAGAAAGGAAGACATGGTGCTCTCTTTGTTGTATGAGGACACTGCACGATGCATCATCTGCGATTAAGGGAAAGTCTTTACCAGGACCCAAATCAGCCATCACCTTGATCTTGGGCTTCTAGAACTGTGAGAAATAAATGTTTGTTGTTTAAGCCACCCAGTTTATAGTATTTTTTTTGAGTGGTCTAGCAAACTAATACAGATCTATAAAGAAGAACTTTATCAAGAGTCACTAAGAGCCACAACCCCAACTCTCTGCACCCTGACCTTCCAGCAATACCTCATTCTTCCTACCTTTGGTTCTTCTACCACAATATGACTACTTCTCATAGGTTCCTCATAGTGTCCTTTGATGAAACATTGGATGATAGCTTTTCTATCATTGCAAAAAGAACATTTTGAACATAAACACAAAAATAAGGACAGTAAAAACACTCACCCCTCCCAAATAAACTCAACTATTTTTGTTTTGCTAATTCCCATCCTGTCCTTGTTCACACATGTGGACTTATTCTACATAGCAGTAACCAGAGGTTTATTTTGCATTCTGCTTTGCGCTCAACAGAACATCGGAAGCATTCTTCATGTTGCTACAGCTTGCTTGATATATTAATAACTGTATATCACCCTCAAATCTGTTGCACCACAATTTTCTTATCAAATAAATGATTTTGTTTCCAATTTTTAAAGTTGTCCCTGTAGGTAATGCTGCAATCATCATCATTATGCACATAGTTTGTTTTTTCTTGTGATGAATATTGGTTTAAAAGCAACCTAGACACAGGTGTCAGTTCAAGTTTGGTGTCTCACATTGTCCCACTCCTGCTGAATCTCCAGGCTACTGGCTGTGGAAAAGCTGCTAGGTCTCTAATATCAGACTCTTAGTTGACCATAAATGAAGCAACACAGACCCTCACCTGGATGATGTCTTTGGCTGTCTTCTGTTGCTATCATGAAATACCACAGATTGGGTAATTTGTAAAGAATAGAATTTAGCCCACAGTTCTAGAGGCTAGGAAGTCCAAGAGCATGGTGCTGGCACCTGCTCAGCATCTAATGAAAGTTTTCTTGTTGGAGAGCACTCTACAGAGTCCTGAGGCAGCATGAGACATCATATGACAAGACAGAGCAAGCATGCTAGCTAGCTTAGGTCTCTCTTATAAAATTACTGATGTCATCGCAGGGCTCTACTTCATGACTTTATCTAATCCTAATTACCCAAAGGCCTCACCTCCAAATACCATTAACATATGACTTTGGAGATTAAGTTTCAGGATGAGTTTTTGCAGGGACAAACACTCAGACCATAGCAAATGACATGTCTGAAAAGAGACTCAGAACCTTACTTCTCCTTCTGGAAGAAACTGGCCAGAGTTCACCTGGAAAGAAATGGGATCAGGCAATCTGCATGGGCTTCCCCCTGTGTCCTACAGAGGTTGCCTTTGGTTGCCCCATTTCTGTATAGCTATGTTGGCCCTGATGGGGCTATTCTTCCTTCATCAGATTCCCCCTTGGCAAGGCTGATAGTCAAGGTGCCCTGTGCTGTTTCTTTCTTTCTTTTTTCCATTACTGGGGCTTGGATTCAGGGGCGCTTTGCCACTGAGCTACATTCCCAGTCCTTTTTTAATTTATTTTTTTAATTTTGAGACAGATTCTTGCTAAGATGCTGAGGTTGGTCTCAAACTTGCAATCTTCCTGCCTCAGTCTCCTGAGTTGCTGGGATTATAGGCATGTACCACTGTGCCTAGCTGGTGCCCTGTTTCTATGTCCAAGGTGTGGGCACCCGACTCAAGTTAGACTAATCAGATATTTTCTTCTTAGGAACAAATTGCTTAGTTGGATAGCAGCACACTGATGAAGCTATTCCATGATTTCAGATGACCAGTTCCCCAGAGCTGCCTGGGTACTGTCTTTTTTGAGCCCAGCTCTGCCACCTTCCCTTCAATCACACAAGTATCTCTACAGCCTTCCAAAAGAATCTTTTCTGTACACGTTGAACTAAGTCCTTCTCTCCTACTATGAGCAAAAGGCCCTCCTGGATAACTCTGTACCCTAGGGATGACCACTGCAACTCAGCCTGAGCACTAGCAGTCAGACATGAGAGCTGGCCGGCCCCAGGCTTGGCCCAGCCAGCTGTCATCTACTCTTTCTTAGCTCTCTGTGGCTCAATCATTCATCACTCTGACCAAACAAATCCTGACAAAGGACAAAGTGATACCTTCGATCCTTCTAAAAGGCAGCCACCCTGGCAGCTCTTGCCTGCTCAGCATCCCAAGGGAAGGATCAGGCCCAAGACCCACTCAAGTTCCTGGAAAGAACTCAAGTCTCGAGCTTCCTGGACCTGGTCAAAAACAAACAGAATCCAGAGGTCACCTATACACTCAGCCTGGGCACCAACCTGTGGCAGAGGAATGAGTGAGGGTCCTGAAGGCAGCCGGGATTAGGTTTGTGCCCCAGAGTCACCTCTCATTCTTCATCAGCTAGGCAAAGAGGTTACTTCTCTGAGCTTCCGTTTCTTTATTTGCAAAAGGGGTCTGATAATCCCTAAGTCTGAGGGTCTTAGGGATATTACATGACAGGTTCCAAATCTGAGGCATTCTGTCTGTCACCACCCTTCTGTTTACAGGAGTTTTTTTGCAGTGTCACTGCACCTGACCCCAAACTCACTGTTTCTCCATATGACCAACACAGCCAGCCTCCTTGCCACTGCTTCCTTAATGAGACCCCACCAGGAAGGGAGGGAGGGCAGCTTCCTTCCATTAGCGGAACTGCTCAGAGGTGAGAGGAGGCTGGTTACTTCCATTTTTTGAGGTTCTTTGTATACTAAAAATGAGGAAGGTTATAGTGGTTGTGGTATAATTTCAGTGTTTACACAGAATAAGTAGAATACATTTGTGTTATTGACAAGATAATTGCAGAACTCAATACATTTCCTAGTAAATGTATTGCAGTGCTTAAAGTCTCAAGATAGCCATGTATTTCTCTTAAGCCACTGAAACTGGGGTTGGATCATTAAAGTCTGAATTTCTAGAAAATAACACAACTAAACCCAATGCAGAACCTTTATTGGATTCCATTAAAAAAATGTGTGTGTGGAGAGGGGACATTTTTAGATGTCTGGGAACATTTACATAAGGGTATAGGATTATGTTAGGGAATTACTGTTAATTATGTTGGTAATGATAATGCAGGAGAGTAGCCCAAAGGGCCAGTGCTGTGGTTTAGATATTGTGTTAGTCAGCTTCCCATTAAGAAAAGGCTTATTTTGGCTCATCATTTGGAGGTTTCAGTCCATGATTGGCTGGCCCCCTTGCTTTTGACCTGTAGCAAGGCAGCACATCATGGCGGCAGTGTGTGGCAAAACTGTTCACCTCATTGCTGGGATGCAAGAAAGAGGATGAGGAAGGGGCTGGGATCCCCTACCCTTCAAAGGCATACCCCCATGACCAGAAGACTTACCTTTAGGGCCCACCTCCTAAGGTTTCATTGTCTCCCATTAGCACCACAAATGAAGACAAAGCCTCTAACACACTGTTTTTGGGGGACTTATGCAAACCATATCATATATGGCTTGAGAATATCCCCCAAAGGTTCGTGTACTGGAAGATTAGTCCTCATTGTGGCAGTGTTGAGGTGGCACAACCTTAAGAAGTGAGACTTAGTGAAAGGTAATTAGGTTGTTAGGGGTTGCACCCAAATGAATGGATTAATGCTAGTCTCTTGAAATGGATTGGGTCTCAGAAGAGTGAGTAGTTCCTAAGAGAATGGATTCTTACCAAAGGAGCAAGTCTGGCCCTCCCTAGTTTGTTTCTGTGCTCACATAGGTGCCCTTTCTACGTGCAGCCAATTGCCTTTCTGCTTCTCTGCCAGACCATGACATAGCCAAAGGGAACCTTGTCAGAATGTCAGCAAAATGCTGTTGGGCCTCCAGAACTGAGTTAAATAAACCTCTTTGCTTTATAAAGTTCCTAGTCCAAGGTATTTTTGTTATAGCAATACAAAATGGACTAAAATGGTCCATGAAAAAATAAATTTTTGTGGTGTTGGGTATCAAACCCAATGCCTTGCATATTCTAGGCAAGCACTCTACCACTGAGCTACAATCTGAACCCTTTTTAAATTTTTCATTTTGAGACAGGGTCTAAGTTGTCCAGGCTGACTTTGAACTGCAATCCTCCTGCCTCACTCTGCTAAGTAGCTGGGATTATAGGTGTATGCTACCATGCCTAACCAGAAAAATATTTTTATAAATAGAATATAAAGATGCAACATTTCTGACTAAATGTTAACCTCTACTGAACCCAGATGGAAGATATACAGATATCACTTTTTAAACTGTATCCTATATTTGACAGTTTTCAATAAGGAAGAGTAAATTCTTTTGGATTGCAAAACAAACACATGGTAAATGTTTCTATTATGTTGTGTCTTGGTGGTAGTGAGTGAGAGCAGAAGCAGGTAAGCTGGCCTGAAGCGGGGGGAGACACTACTGTGATACAAAGATATGGTCTATTATGGAGAGAGCTGGGTGCAGTGTAATACCAGGGGCTTGGGAGACTGAGGCTGGAAGATTGCAAGTTCAAAGCCAGCCTCAGCAATTAGTGAGGCCCTAAGTAACTGAGCAAGACCCTGTCTCAAAATAAAAACCAAAAAGGGCTGGAGATGTGGCTCAGTGGTTAATGCCCCCAGCTCCAGGTTCAATCCTTGGTACCAAAAAACAAAAACAAAATCCAGACAGGCTCATGTGCACTCACTCACAGGTCAGAGAGGACCAGAGGATCAGTCAGACCTCAGCGTTGTCCTGCAGGAGACCTGACACACCCAAATAACCCCCATGCTTTTATGTACCTTATACCCTTAATTAACTAATGTAAAAACACTTAAATAAGTGTTTTACAGGAAGCCTTGTGCACAGAAGATAAACAAGTGGCTGGTAAGCACATGGAAAAATCACTCACTAATCATTAGGAAAATGAAATTAAAACCACAAAGAGATACCACCATCTACTATTCCCCCCCAAAAGCAAACCAGTGTTGGTGAGGATGTGGAAAAACTGAAACACCTGTGCACTGTTGGAAGGAATGTAAAATCATACAGCTGTATGGCAGTTCCTGAAAATAATATTAAACATAAAATTGTCATTCGATCTAGTAATGCTACTTCTGAGTATATACACAGAAGAATTGATACATCCATGTTCACAGAAGCATTATTGGCAAAGGCCATAAGGTATAGGCAACACAAGTGCCCACCAATGGATAAATAGAAGCAAAACATGGTATCGATATGCAATGGAACATTATTCAACCTTAAAAAAGGAAGTCTTATACATGCTACAACGTGAATGAACCTTGAGGATATTATGCTAAGTTAAATAAACCACTCACAAAAGGACAAATACTGAAATATTTCACTTATGAGAGTTACCTAGGACAGTCAAATCCATAGAGACCAAAAGTAGTTGGTGGTTGCTACAGGTTAAGGATGAGGAGAATGCAGAACTATTTAATGGGTATGGAGTTTCCATTTTAAAAGATGAAAAGAGGTCTGCAGATGAGTAATGGTGATGGTTACACAACAATGAGAATGTACTTAATGCCTTTAAATGGTACACTGAAAAATAGTTAAGATGCTAAATTTCACGTTATGTATATTTTACAATTTTAAAATAAGGTAGCTTTATATCACTATTATAAAAGAAAAACCAATTACCCTAGAGGAAAAGTCTCCATAAAACTAGATACAATTACATTGCTCCAAAATGGTGTTGACATTGCTCCAGATGTTGGTGTCTTCTAAGGCTGTGCACAAAGACCTTGTTCCACTTTTATTTAAAGGGGAGATCAGCAAATGCAATGGAAATATTAAAAACTCTGTTCCCAACTTTCTCCTTGACAACTTCAGAGGGGCTAAAAGAGAGCTTTTAAAAAGAACTGTCTTCTCAGCACCTGGTTTAATAGGGTGGTGTCTGTGGGCCTCTATAATAATTTCTCATGTCAGATAGCATGGGCACCCCACACTTTGAAAGACCCTTATAAGAACAAGGGAATAGGAACTATGCGCATCTTGCATAGGACCAGACCAGGCATATCAAGTGAGACGGGCAGAGGGGAAGAGTTTTAGGCAGGTCCCAGAAGTGGCCTGGGGTTAAACGTTTGGGCAAGGAATTCCAGGGTTTCTGATGCCTGAGCATGGATACCTTGGTCCTAAGGACTCCTTGCCTTGTGAGGAGGGGTCTAACAGGAGGAGAAACAGAGCAGAGCCCTCTGTAAGTGCTGGCCCAGATGAGGACCCAGTTGCTTTGGTCTAGGAGCTGTACTTCCTCACAGTAAGTAAAAACCAGTGTCCATAGTGAGGGTCTGGTCTAGAGAGAGGATGATAGAGCAGAGAGAAGAGAGGAAATTGGAGGATACGAAAATTGTAAGGGATGTGACTGAGGAAGTACCACTGGACATCTGATGCTTTAGCTTTCACTGCATCCATACCCTTTTCCTGGATACAGTGCACCTCTCAGGACACTCTCTTATCTCCAGGATTCTTAGTACGTTTGGTCGGTTCAAGTTGCCTCCACCCCTTCCCACTGTAGAAGGCTGGAGACTCAGCTCTGGCTGGTCAGAAGATGTCATCCTTCCTCCCCACAATGATCTTACAGGTTCCTGATTTAGCTGCACCTGAAAGTAGGTTCATCCTGCCCCTTCATTTATATCTTACACTGATGCAACCTTTAAGGATGTGGTATGTGTGTGTGTTGGAAATTGGCCTCACTACAGGAGGTGCTTTATATTCATCATGGGTCCCCATCTTCAGACTCAACCAATCACAGGTCTGAAATATTCAGAAAAACATTGCCCCTGTATAGAATTTTCCCTTTGTCATTATTCCCTAAACAATACAGTATCACAACTATTTTCATAGCCTTTCCACTGTAGTATTACCTGAAATCTGGAGATTTGTAAACAAGAGAATGTGCATAGGTTCTATGCGAATATTATCCCATTTAATATTCTTGAGCCATCTGTGGATTGTGGTATCTTGGTGTGTGTAGAGGTGTCCAGGAACCAATCCTAGGGAGGACTATACAATCTTCTTATCTAGAGCTTGTGGAGGTTTTAGTGGCTCTTGCTGACCACTTCTGCGCCCCTGCAGTTCCAGCACTTATTAGGCCTCTGACACTTATTTACAGAGACACTCCTCTTCTCTAGATGTCAATTATAAGACTTGCAGTTAACCAGTTAAACGTTAAATCTCAAAGACATTTAACTTAAAACCTCACTTTCAAAGTTTTAGGTGGTTTTCGTTTGTCTCCAACGCTTCCACTGGCCCTTAGAAAGCTTCCTGGCTCCAAGCCCAGTGGCTATCAAGCCCTAGGGGTTTAAACAGCCCGGAACCGGCTATCAGGTGCCGCGACCTCCCCAGGCCCTCGTGCAAGCGGGCGGGAGCGGACAGGGACTTGCACGCATGCGCGGGGGCGGGGCTGCGCTTCAGGCCTGCGCGCTGCCGCTCGGCTGGAGGGGGGCGGCGGTGGCGGGCGCGCGCTGGGGGCTGCAGCTTAGACTAGTGAGACTTTGTGCGCCTTTGACCCTCCTTGGAAGGATTCACTCGGAGCTGCCTCTCCCAACCCCGGTTGTGTCCTCACGGGGTGCTCCCACTCGGCAGGACCGAAGCGGGACAATGGAGGGGGACCGCCCCCTCAACACTCGAAGGTCCCCAGGAGACGACCGCGCGCGGCCTGACTAGCCGTCCTCGTGTGGAGCCGATGGGCTCGTCCCCGCGGGCGGGCAGCGGATGTGAGAGTGGCGAGCGGCGGGGACGCGGCTCCGAGAAGTGCCGTGCTCGTGCTCGGCTCCGTGTAGGACGCGCGCGCGCGCGCCCGCCGCAAACCCGGCCGCGCCCGCCCCGCCTCTCAGCGCCGGCCTGGGAGCCCGGTCCGCGAGCGGCGGCGGCGGCGGCGGCTGCTGCGGCCGGAGGGACGATGAGCGGCGCGGCGCGGGCGGGCCCGGCCCGGCTCGCCGCGCTCGCACTGCTGACCTGCAGCCTGTGGCCCGCGCGAGCGGACAACGCCAGCCAGGAGTACTACACGGCGCTCATCAACGTGACGGTGCAGGAGCCCGGCCGTGGCGCCCCGCTCACGTTCCGCATAGACCGCGGGCGCTACGGGCTCGACTCGCCCAAGGCCGAGGTCCGCGGCCAGGTGCTGGCGCCGCTGCCCATCCACGGAGGTGAGGTCCGGGCCGGGGGCAGAGGATCCTGAGGTGTGGCGGCGGCGGTGGTCGCCGAGAGCCGAGGCGCGCGAAGGTTGCGGGGGTGGGGGGCCTCGGGGTCTTGGGTCGCCGGCCCGGGCTCGCCCGCTCCGCGACGCTCGACCGACCGCCCCGGACTCGAGGTTTCTGCGGTGTGGAACCCGGCCTGCTCATGGCTGGGAATGAGGCTTCAGAAGCCTTTTTGGGTCCCCCCCGCTTCTTTTGTTTTGTTTTGTTTTGTTTTTTTAAAAGACTTGGAACGTTCTCCTTTTCGTTTAGATAGCTTGTTTACTGGAGGGCATTGAACTGCGAGTTTTGTAGGGACAGTTTAGACAAAGGAGGTGGTGCAAGGAGCGCAAAACTAATTCATGGTGGATGAGATCTTAAACCTGCAGGTTTGTTCCTGAAATCACGGATTTAACGCTGCATTGAATCTCCAAGGATGAGAGGCCCTTTTCCTAACGTCAAAACGTGCCGTTTTTCTTAAGTGGTAATGCGGGGTGGGGTGGGGGGGTGTTAAAAGAGGAAAATGGGAATCTTCCCTGTTGCCTTTAGCTCTTGTTCTGCCCTAGTAGTATTACTGTAATTTGACTCCGGAAAATTTGACATTAATAAGAATCAGACCATTTGGAACTAGTAGCCAAGTCTTCAGGTCAGGGGTGCCGACCTAGAGAGAGACAGGTAAAATTGTCAAGAATTGTCTTTGAAGCCATCCGATTTATCTTCATGTTTTTCTGTAAACACGGACTAAACTTGTATTTGCCTAAGTTACTAGTTGCGTCTTAAAAGGAAACGTTTCGCACATTGAGATTTTTAGGGGTTTCGGCACACTGAACTTTTTGGAAAAATGTCTGCTATCTTCTCCACCCCCACTCTCATCTGAGACTATAAGAGAAGTTTTTTGTTTGTTTTTAACTGCTATTCATGTTAAAATGATCTAAATTAGGAAACCTAAATAAGGTAATGGCGTTTGCTTTTATAGTCTAAAATATCAAAACATCATGCCCTTCTGAGCTTTGTATTTGTATGGTAACATGCTAAATGGTTTTCTTCTTTGAAGCGGTCTGGCTGGGGAAAAAGAATCAAAGTAAGGCTTTCCTGTGCAGCCTGTTCCCAACATAGATGAGGGCTCTTAAAAATTCATTTTAAACCAATAATCAGGCTTAAGGTGCATTTTTCATTTCCACTTTGTTAAAAGCAGCATTTATGGTCCCAGCTTGGCCCTAGAAACAACTTTTGTTTTTGGTTCATTCAGTAAATATTTGTGTGCCTGCTCTGTGCCAGTCACTGTGGTTGGGACACAAAATGTTGCCAAACTATGGTACTAACAATGCTAGCCTATTTTCTGGTGGGGAGAATCAGAAGGGTCACGTGGAAGGGTAGGAAGAGGAAGAGAGAGGCAAGCTGGAGTAAGAGCTGGCCCTGTAGTGTTTTGAAATCTGTGGTTTGTCTTTGGGGCTTGATTCCCCCAGGGACCCCAGATCTATGGCCTTCACTTTAGATTCTTGCCCCCAAAGTGTTCCATGTCATTATACTATTTGTTACTTGTCTGTCACCCCAAACAAAAGCCCTGTCTTTGAGAAAGCTTGTTTTAGGTATTCCAGTAGAATGCTGTTGGGGATTAATGTAGATGTGTGGATGAAGGTCAGTCCTGTTACTCTATCACTGGGAAAGTAGCATTATAAGAGTAAAGGTTCTAAGACAGACCTGTGCTGTACGTGTATTGTGTGACACTGGCAAAGCAAGTCTGCTTAACCTCAGTTTCTTTGTCTATAATTGGAATGATAACATATTTAATTCTTAAGGCATTTTAGAAGTTTAGATGCATCTTGAATTTTTTGAAGAGGAGACCTGTTAACCTATGTGAATTCAAGTTGGTGGAGTTTTAGACACTGAAACAATATGAACAAATTTGTAAAGTAGTGTGTGAAAATTGAGTATGAGGTCACTTTTTGCAAGTTTTGATCTTCCCTTTCCTTGATTGTGGGGGCGAGGGTTTCATTTTGTATCACAGGAGAAATGCTCTGGGTTTTCTTGTGGTGGTAATGGTGGGATCCCACAAGTGGTTTGACTCTGACTTTGTACCAAGGGTCTTCACATATATGTTCTTTTAGCCTAGCAGATATGATTGGAATCCCACTGTGGGCCAAGTACCATTCAAGGCACTGGTGATGAGAGCAGGGCAACAGCAGTGAATAAACTGATAAAATCTCTTTGAAGCTTATATTCTAGTGGGATCTTTATAAGTTAATCTACCTATAAACTGTTTTCTAAACCTATGGGTTTATATGAAATCCAAGATGTTCTGCTTGTGCAGTAGGAACTCAGTGTATTTTAAAAACAAGAATGTGGTAGAAGTCTGTTCAGATTACTCATGCTTAAGAAAATGATTTAAAGTAGGAATAATTTGGGGAAACTTTATAATCAATTTAGTGAGTTTCAGAATTTTATGTATTTTTTAAAAATTGTATTCCTTGTAACCTTTATGCTCTTAAAGTTTTGAATTGGAGAGAATTTTTTACATGTTTATTGAGTATATTAACACTAAGCAAAATGATGTTCAAATTATACTCACAAGTTACAGACAGAATTCCTGGCTCAAAAACAGCTGTGGTCAGTAGATATGAAATTCATGAAAATACATTTTGAGGGTAAATGACTGGTAGGAATGAATGTAAAGACAAAAGAATTTTTACAATTTTTCCAGAGCTTACTATGGCGGCTCATTTTACATCTATGGCTTGATTTGTGAAATCTTTCTTCTTGTTTTGCAGTGCTACTCTTAGGCTTGTATGAATTACAAAGTTAGACCTGTATGAATTACTGAATAAGATTTATTTTTCCTCTGCCTATAGGAAAAATAGGCATGTTTTTCCTTAGATGTTTTTAAAAAGTATTGTACTTTTTAATAAAATACTTGGTAAATAAGTGTTGTACTTTGAAAATGTATTTTGTCTTTAAATAGGATGCATTGGTGAGTGGAAATTCATTTGTTCAGTGCTAACACATTTCACATTTTAACTGATAATTCATTTTTAGAAATGGAGTTTTAAAGGAGTGTGTCTTGGATTTATGCACAGATCATAGTTGCTTTTTCACTATTTACAGAACAGAATGCTTCGAACTAGGATCAAAATTTTTAATACCTTTGCAGAGCAAACCAGCTAGTGTGTACTGTGAAGCAGACATTGTAAATGTGCTTTATGTGTGCGCACACTAACTTTTTGTTTGAGTCCAGAGTGGGGGTTGGGAGAGGAGAAAGCCCTGTGTGGATGATGTAATTATGTATGCAGATGTGCTGGTGGGAGGAGTTTGGTATCCGCCTTGCATAAAAATTTTCTGGATTGAGTGTTAAAGTCTTAGAGAACAATTTCACGAAATATTAACCTTTTTTTTAATGGCTTGTTGACTGTAGGGATGCAATAAGATTTTTAAAAACTGAATCTCAGGTTTTTGTTTTAGAAAAGGTGATCCTATTGGATGAACAAGTTCCTTTAATGAGCCTGAAATTTGTTTTAGAAATTCTCATAAACAGTGAAGGAGATTGATGTGAAAATGGGAGTTTGGATGAAAGAAGTCATAATATTGGAATTCATAATGTCAGAGGCAAGGAGTATTGGATATAGAAATTTCAAAATGGAGAAAAAGTGTATGTGATCCTGGGAACAGAGAATCTGAATGTTCAGAAAGAGAATTCAAAAGGAGCTAGAGGTTCTAAAAGCCAAATGTCAACATAATTAGACAAGAAGAAAAAGGAGAGATGGGTGTGTGTGTTTTGAAATTTATAGCCTAGAAAATGACTTCATATACCATGTTTTTTCTTAGCTTTTAGATGATTTCCTTTAGTGTATAAATATTAGAATATTTTTTATGTATCATTTGACCTCCCCATCAAGTCTCTAACCTGCTACTACACCATTTCAGTTTCTGTTACACCAGAGGCTCTCATAAGTGTATTCTATACTTGCTGTCTCCAACTTTTAACTTTTTCTTCCTGCTATTCATATTTTGAATGTTTTTGATTGCTGTGCCAGTGATTTTGATAAAACCTTGATATATTGGATAACAGGTTCAGGAGGCCTAAGATCTCAGTGTGTAGAATGATGGTCTGAAGTTACAAGAAAAATAGTTAATAGAAATGCACATATGATCCTTAGGTTAAAAAACAAATTGAGTGAGAGTTGTTGAGGGGAGATAAGGTTTAGCTGTATGTCACATGACAAAGCCTTTGAGCTCTCCCTCACTTTGCCGGGGCTAATCTTGCACTGCATCTGGATCTAGGGCAGCTCTAGTCCTACTTGATAAAGACCAAACACATTTTCAGTTTATGTTTAATTCTGAATACAAGTTTTAAGAAATGAACAAACTACAGAGCTTTCTTTTGAATGTCATAAAAAGGATATCCTCCATTGGAAAGAATAGACTGGGTAGCTTCTAAGAGCCACCCCTTTCACCTGAACAAGGTGTGACTGTAATGTAAGAAGACAAATCTTTCAAAATCAACCTTCCAGAATATACCCGTTAAGGGGAGAGTGGTGTTCTTTTCAAGCCAGTCACAGTGTATATGGATGTATATATATGCATATATTATGCAGTAATGAAAACATTAATGCAAATATTGTTAGCAGTATTGTGAATTTCTCTGAACAATCTAAAATTATCTACAGTGTGTCCAATCCTTTTCTTTTCCAGATAGATTTAGATTTTGACAACAATTTCGAGGCATTGAGAATAAGATGCCTGTCTAAGCAAGGTAATGAGAATTTTGTTTAAAAGAGCAACTATAAAGGAAGGAAAACTTACTTTTTATATGCTAATGCTGTCTTTACATATTTCTCACAAAGAAAGTCTTACTATTTTGGGCCATGTTCACTTGCATCGGGGATGAATGGATAGTCTTATGGCTAATTTTTTACGGTATAGCAGTCTTGACCTATTTATAAAATGAAACTATTAAATTTATCTAAAATATCAACACTTATTTTATCATCCTTAAATAATATATGCACTAGGAGTTCACTATTTTCCATAAACTTAATAGTATAGCTTACTTTACTATTGGAGACAGTTTTTAATAAAACAAGAGGAATCCTTCAAACATCAGATGAAATGCATTATAAAGCACTTAATAAACACCTATTCTGTGCCTGTTATGCAAGCCCTGTGGTGTGGCAAATGGCATGGTATGTAATTCCTGACTAAGAACTTGGTTGTGTTGTTGACAAGATTAGCTCTATCTGGATAGCACATCTAGGACATGTCACTATAAAAGACTGTGCAGGCTGTCTTCAATTTACAGATGGATTTTGTTCTAAAGCAGGGATTTGCACAGTTATACTAGAATGCATCTGTATTCATTCGTTTACGTAATGTCTTAGCTGCTTTTGTGATATACCAGCATGGTTGGGTAACAGCCATGTTGTGACAACAGCCTGTAGGACCTGTGAGCCTAAAATATTTACTGTCTGCCCCTTTGACAACAGTTTTTATCTCTGTTCTAAATGGGCATTTATACCTTAATTTTCCCATTAAAAACTGTACTGTGGATGAAAATTTGACTCCCAAGTTATCCCAAACTCTGAATTCCTGGAAGCTAGAGATTATGTCTTGTTTTAGCTAAGCACTTAGGACTGTGTCTGGCACTAGCAAGCCACTCAAATTCATGTGACTATAGTTAGTCCTGTGGTGCTTGGTCTAGTAGTGAAATTGATGGCAGGCATCTTAGGAAGGTTGGGGGTGGGGCATGGGCAGTGATGGACATAATATACTGTACATTCATTGTGCTAGATTCTAAATGGCACAGAGATCAGAAAATGAAAACTTATTTGGATGTGCAGTCTAGAAAGGTTTTATTGAAAAAGTGGAATTTGAACTCAAACATTAGAACTTCTGCTTCTAGCCATAGTGGAGTAACAGGCACTGGTTTACCTTCCCACCTTAACTGACTAGAAAACAAAGTTCTGAAACAGTAGGGTTAGATATGGGTCAATAAGTGACACAGAATGGTGATCCCTGAGAGCAGGGAAATAAATAAGGGAGCCCCAGCATTGTCTCCCACCTTACTGCCTGGAGAGAGTTTCCAGGCTGCAGCACAGTGCTGGGCAACCCAAATAGGCAGTTTTCTGAGTTATTAAGGAGTTCAGAGCTCCAGGAGGCTAAGGCAGCTCCAGTGTCTGCAGAGGAGAGGGTTGTGCAGAGAGCCAGCTCTGGATTGCTGCAGATATGTCTCCTCAAGTCTTTGATTTAGCACCAATTTGCACATCTCATGAAGAAATTACTGGAGGCCGGAGAGGGGAAGAACTGCCAGGAGTTCATACAAGCTGGGAATAGTTCATATTCTCACTAATCAGAATAGAAAGACCTAATGCACAGAGAATGCAGTGAAGTCAAGTTATTCTTAGAGCCAAGCCTGTTTTGAACCCCACTAAAGAAGCATAAAAGCAAACCTTAAAAGGACTGGACTGATTCCAGGCGGCTTGTCCCATAACAAAGCCCAACAGTATTTAAAGGAATATATCAAAATCCAGCTCCAAAAAACATACAGTCCCAAATCTCCAATCCAAAATTATTAGGCCTGCGAAGAAGCAGGAAAGTATGATCCATAACCAAGATAAAAACAGTTGTTAGAAAAAGGTCCCAAAATGACATGAATGAGAGAAGTGCAGATTAGGATGTTAAAACAGCTCTTATATTCAGTATGTTCAAGGAGATGAAACATACATAAAAAGACCTAGATCAAACTTCTTGCAATGAAGTTAGCCTTGAAAATGTATAGGGTTTATTGCCAGAAAAAAGAAGAGGAAAGAAAGAGAGTATACTATTCTTGCTTTAGTGCTTTGACTTTATCCCAGGCAGTAATGGAGTTTACACATATTGGGTCCATAAGGTTACCAAGAATAGTGTCAGATATTTTACACAAATTATATTTACTACTCATAACAACTTTAGGTGGTACTATTATTCTTCTTCAGGGCACAAAATAAGGAATACAGACTTTCATTAAGTGCCCTTTTTTTTCCTTATAGCACTTAACATGATTGGAAATTATATATCTTTTTCTTTGTTTCTGAGGGCAGGGATCCTGTCTCTTGTGTCCACTCTTGTATATTTAGTGATTAATGTGGTATTTGGAGCAGAGTAAGGTGATGCTGAACAATTAGTGTTGGATAAATTAAAGACTGAGGTAATTCACTTTGTGGCCTTGGGGATTCAGCAGAGCTGGGACTTAATATAGGCCTGACTGGTGGCAGCACCCATGCTTTAACCACTTCTTTGTACTGCTTCCCAAGAGGGTTTAATAAATTATGATATATCCACTCAGTGGAATGTTACACAGCCATAAAAGGTAATCATTGTAAAAGCTCCGTATACACTACAAAAGTAAATACAAGGTGTAAATTTGTTTACAGCAAAGGCTTAAAGTAATATACAGAAATAAAAAATGATTGTTGTTATCAACTAGATTATCAGTGACATACCTATTTTTAAAAAAGTACTATAGGGCTAGGGATGTATGTAGCTCAGTGATAGAGCATATGTTTAGCATGTGCAAGGACCTGGGCTTTATCCCTAGCAACAGAAACATTTGTTTCTGCTAATTTTCACTACAAAAGAGAAAAAAGTCTTCATAAGGGAAAAAACTCACATTATCTGAAGGGGACAACTAGAACTAAATAAGTATCTACAGGTTCATTATTTTATCTGTGTGTTTGGTGATGCTGGGCATCAAATGCAGGACCATGCACATACCAGGCAAGTGCTCTATCACTAAGCTATACCCCCGGGGTGTGCATATACACATACAAACACACCTTAAAAAAAAAGTTTATTGCCTATCTTCAAGGAAAATAGAATTCCAAGCACTGGTTAGAAATGAGTGGGAAACTGAAAGGTACTAGGAATAGTTTGAAAAGGGAAAGCTTTTTTTCTTCAGTAAGAGGAACACTAGGACCAAGATTACTTGGTCTGAATGTAAAACAAGCTAAAATGTGGCATGATTTTGAGCAGTAAGTGAATCCTGGAGAAGGAAATGAAATCCTAATGTAGGACTCAACTTTTGTTTAATATTTACATTGTGATAATATTAACACTTGTATTGGTTTTGTTGTTTTTCACCATTGAGAATTAATCTTTAGTTAAAAGATAGGAGGCTTGATTATAGTTTCAGAGCAGAAAGTGTATGTTAACAGCTTTAGGTATGTACAGATACAGATGACGAAGGTGGAAAAATGGAAAAGAAAAAAAGAGACATAGTAATTGAGGGAGCCAGTGTATTTATCTCACAGGATGAGGACTTCAGGGGTAGTCTGTAGTTGAAGAAACTAGAATGGTTTAACGACAGAGGAAAACAATGAAATAATGAAGTCAAGAGAAAGAGAAGATGGAGAAGAGGAAGTGAGCAAAATCCTGATTAGTGACATCAGGAATCCACAGATGATACCCAGAGTTGATAAACCAAGAAATGATGGGTATTAGCCTTTTTGGGGGGGGGGGGAGGGTGGCGGGGTACTGGAGATTGAACTCAGGGGCACTCAACCACTGAGCCACATCCCCAGCCCTATTTTGTGTTTTTATGTGGAGATAGGGTCTCACTGAGTTGCTTAGTGCCTCGCCGTTGCTGAGGCTGGCTTTGAACTTGCGATTCTCCTGTCTCAGCCTCCCTAAGTGCTGGGATTACAGGCTTGCACCACCATGCCAGCTGGCTATTAGTTTTTTTTTAAAACTATGAAGGAGGCCACGTAACTAGAAATAGTTAAAAGTTGGTTGCCTCTGGGGCCTGGGAGCTGGTGGAGAGAGGGGACAGCTGTGATGCTTTGTAAATCATTGGATGAATTTGTCTTTTTCATAGATGTGTACAATAAGATTCCCACTCTTTCCCCTTTGTTCACTGTTCCTATTGTTTTTCTCCTTTGAAGAAGTTTCCTATTTTCCAAACATCTGAACTATTCTCCAACTCCAGTAACAAGCTGTGGAATTTAGAATTGTGTAGAAATTAAGCAATATCTTAGGAGATCTATTTGAACTACGAAATCAAGAAATGCTGTTTAGTGATTTTATTTCATAAACAAGTCTAGATTCATGGATCTAAAATAATATAGTAGCCATTACATTGTTTGGCTCTAAGTGTTTCCCTTTTCTCTGGTTAACTACCTCCTTCCCCAATCCATTGTGTTAAGCCCTCACCATTAACTGAAATATAGTGTGATCCTGTGGCTCTGGATAAAGTGTTATCTTTTAGCCCCTTCTTGGTTTCTCATTGATCCTCCTTTGATGTAATAATGCACATTTTCATGTTAATCGCTCCCTTTTTTCCTCTGTCCTATATCACATATGGCAACACCTCCATCATGGATGAGCCATGTACTTTGACCTTCTCTGTTTCCTATAGCCAAGCAACTAAATGTTGCTGGGAAAAATCTTCGAACCCAGCTGACCAAGGTTGGAAATAATAAATTCTAAGCAAACCAAATGGACACTTAATAATGTCCACTAGTCCTGGGGCTGGGATTGTGGCTCAGTGGTGGAGCACTTGCCTTGCATGTGTGAGTCACTGGGTTCGATCCTTAGCACCACATAAAAATAAATAAATAAAATAAAGATATTGTGTCCATCTACAACTACAAAAATATTTTAAAAAATAATGTCCAGTAGTCCAAAAATACTTTGTTTTAAAGAAATGAGACAACTCTCTGAGACATTTTTTTCTCTCGGCATGTGTCTTGTATCTGCATCTTTAGCCTACGCCAATCTCCTGAGTTCTAGATTCATACACTGAACTGCCTACTTGGTAACTTACCTTAAATGTCTCAAGGACATCTCCTAATTGACAAGCCCCAAGTGGAGCTTTTTATTTTTTTTTTATTTTTTTTTAAGTTGTAGGCAGACACAATATCTGTATTTTTATTTTTATGTGGTACTGAGGATCAAACCCAGGACCTCACCCGCACTACGCGAGCACTCTACCTCTGAGCCACAACCCCAGTCCCCCAAGTGGAGCTTTGATTATTTTTTTCACTCACAATCTACTGCCACTGCTTTACAGTTTTTTCTATCTCAGTAAATAACATCACTCTATACTCTTATTTTAAAACAAATTTAGGAGTTATTCTTGTTTCTTTTCCTCGCATTCTACATCTAATGTATCCAGAACTTACCTTTAGAATGTATCACATCTATCTGTTGCTTGCCATTTTCATAGCTGCTATCTTAGTCTAGGCACCTATCATCTCTTATTTTGTCTTTCTTGGTCTTTCTGTTTCTTAACTTCCTTCAATTTCTTCTCCCTCCAGTAGTCAGAATAATCTTGAAGGCTCACTCAGTCATGTCATTCCTTCTCTAAACCCCCTCATTGGTTTCTCATCACCCCTAGATTGGAAATCTAGACCTCTGCTGTGGTATATAGGTACTTACTCTGATTTAACTCCAGCCTTCCCCTTCTCCTCCCTCATGCCACTCATTCATCTAATCTGTTTGTCTGCTAAAACTGTTCTGATATCCTTTCAGTTCCTAGGGCTTCTACATTCTTTATAATGTGTACTTTCTAACTGGCATTCTATTCACCTCTATTCCCCTGCCCTCAGTGTTTAGTGTATTAATAGAGCTTTACAGTTCTGGGTTCTGTATAGTTGCCATTAAGAAGCAGGGCTAGGTGTGATAGTAATCCCAGCTGCTCGGGAGGCTGAGACAGGAGGATCACAAGTTCGAGGCCAGCTGGAAAATTCAGTAAGACCCTGTCTTTAAAAAAAACTTTTTTTTTTTAAGGGGTAAAGGGTGTAACTCAGTGGTAGAACACTTGCCTAACACATGCAAAGCCCCAGGTTCAATCTCCAGTACCACTAAAAAAACAAGTGGGCCCTTAGGAGGTGATTAGATAATGAGTGTAGAACCCTCATGAGTGGGATTAGTACTCTTATAAAAGAGATAAAAGAGGCTGAAGAGAGTGTTTGCCCTCTTCTGCCATGTGAGAACATATAGGAAGTGTCATCATTGAAGCAGAACCAGCCTGTACCGTATACCAAATCTGCTAGTGCTTTAGTCTTGGGTAGTCCGTCTTCTAGAACTGAGAGCAATACATTTATGCTGCTTATAAATTACTCCACCTAAAATATTTTAATATAGCAACCAGAATGGACCAAGAAATAGGTTGAATAGTGTTTCACAAAAATACATACTCACCTAGAACTTCAGAATAAGGCCTTATTTGGGTGTTTGCAGATATCATTAGTTAAGGATCAAGATGATCACATACTAGTTTAGAATGAGCCCTAAATCCAGTGACTAATGAGTATCCTCATGAGAAGTTAGTATAGAGAGACACACACAAAAAAGATGACCATAGGAAGAAGAAAGTACACAGAAGGAAGTGATTTCTGCCACAAGGCCAGGGAGAGCTAAGGATTGTCTGCAACCATCAGAAACCAGGAGAGAGACGACATGGTTTCTTCCTCAGAAGGAATTATCCTTACCAACACTTTGATCTCAGACTCCTGGCTTCTAGAACTGTGAGACAATGAATTTCTGTTACTTTAACCTATTATCTACCATCATCCAATGTATAGGATACCTATAAAAACTTAAATTGAGCATTTTTGTAGGTATCCTATACAATTTTGTAGTTTTAGTGAGGCACAGGGGCTCACTACCAGTGACTCATAAGGCTGAAGCAATAGGATCACAAGTTTGAGGCCAGCCTGTGCAATTTAGCAAGACCCTGTCTCAAAATAAAATAAAAAAGGACTGCAGACATAGCTCAGTGGTAAAGCACTCCTGGATTTGATCCCCAGTACCTAAATACATAAATAATAAAAATGTATAGGTTTGTATAGATATCCTATATGTAGGATGATGAGACATAATGGGTTAAACCAGCAAGTTTGTGGTTATTTGTTATGACAGCCATAGGAATCAAATAAAATATAATAAAAAGGAAAGCTCAGAATTGAACACAGTATTGCGAGGTTTGGTTTTGCCAGTACAGAAGAGAACAGAACTCTTTCCATCTTCCTGGACAACTGCCTGAAGTCATACAAGTTATTTTGGTAATCCTGATCACTGACTCATACTGAGCTTACCTCAGAGCCTCTTTCCGCAGAGTCTGCTCCAAAGCCATGTAATTTTATCTTCAGCCTGTTCATTCAACCTGTTAAGAGATTGTTTGAAGCATGAATTGTCATCTGGTCTTTACTCTTTCTAATAGTCTTGTATCACTAGTGACTGTCAAGGATCCCCTTTAGGATTTCGATGAAATTGGTGTACTTTTCTCGAGAAAAACACATGTTTATATAGATATACATAAAACTTGTCATAAGGTTTAAGAGTTTCAGTTCTCTCTTGAGCCCAAATGGTCTACAGACCCAGAGTTAAAAATCTTTGTTACAAATTATGGATAAAAGCACTGAAGAGTGTGAGTGAATAAACCCTTGTAATGTGCTGCTGAATACCTAGGATGGTTGACATAAATTAGTACTCTTGGATGGGGGCATTTCACAGAATTTCCTAATTTATCTTATTGACTTTGCATTTAGTATGTATTTCTTTGTCTTATGATATCATAAAAGGCATCATCAAATGCTTTGGTGGAAAAAACACAAAGGTATGTTATTCACTGTATTTCTAATTGACTAGACCAGTAACTATGGCAAGGAAGGAAAAGAAGTGAATCATTCATGGCTTAGCCATAATATATTAATTTCCTATTGCCACTGTAAAAAATGAGCACAAACTAGGTGGCTTAAAAAAACAAAACTTTTTTTAAAGTTCTGGAGGTCAGAAGTTTGAAATGAGTCTCACAGGGTTGAAATGAGGTGGTGGCAAGATATGCATTACTTTTAGATTCTCTAAGGGAGAATTTATTTACTTGCCTTTTACAGCTTATAGAGAGTGCCATGCATTCCTTGTCATAAGGACCCTTTCCCCATTTTCAAATCTCTTTCTCTTAAGCATTTAAAAGACCCACCCATGTATAAGTCCATGGTCTTCTGTACATCATAAGGTCAGCTTTTTATCAACCTTACTTTCATCTGCAACCTTAATTTAACCATTAATATTTACAGGTTCTAGGAACATGGACATCTTTGGAGAAGATGTGTCTCCTACATGTAGCTAACCTGGGCTAGCACCCTGTGGTTACAGCTTTCTCTTTATAATGTCTGCAAATTATTTCCTTAATAACCATTTCTGAAATTTTGCTGAGGAACCAGTACCTTAACTGGTTTATTGTTGACACAACTCACCTTTATTGTTTTGTGAATATTGGAGTGCTGTTTATACAGGTTAGTTTCTGTGATTCCTCAAGAATGATTGTCAATGATTTGCATCTTGTCACCAGACTAATTAATCTAGATCAGATATCCTAAATTCACTCTGATAGGTGGATGCTAACCTATAACAAGGGAGGAGAGGGCAGGCAAGTATAGAAGTTCATTGGATTAGACAAAGGGGAATGAAGGGAAGGGAAAGGAGATGAGAATAGGAAATTTTCGGCAGTAGAATGAATTGGACATAACTTTTCTGTGTTCACATGTGAATACACCCACCAGTATAACTCCACATGTTCAACCGCAAGTGTGGGATCAAAATTGTAATGGATTGCACCCCATGTATGTATGTCAGAGTGTCATATGACACCCTAGTGTCATATGTATCTAAAAACAACAAAGAAAGAAAGAAGCCGGGCGCAGTGGCACAAGCCTGTAATCCCAGCACTTAGGGAGGCTGAGACAGGAGAATCGCGAGTTCAAAGCCAGCCTCAGCAATGGCGAGGTGTCATGCAACTCCGTGAGACCCTGTCTCTACATAAAACACAAAATAGGGCTGGGGATGTGGCTCAGTGGTCGAGTGCCCCTGAGTTCAATCTCCAGTACCAAAAAAAAAAAGAAGAAAGAAATCCTAAATTCAGGGGTGATGGTGGCTTCAAGTATTCATTTGTCAAATAATTACTAAGTTCCTACTTAAAAAACAGGCATACTAGCATATGCCTATATGCTGTGCTGTCTAGTGGGGGAAGTACGATGAGTCAGCACCCATATAATGTGGGGTAGGCATGAAACATAATAACAAGAGTAGTTAACAAAAGTCCTTGGCAAAAGGATTATGGTGCTGAGAAAGCATAAATGGGAGAACCAACTAGTGAACAGCACTGCTTCTATCCAATATGTTTGGCCAAGAATTTCCTGAAGAAATGATGTTTAAGCTGAGGATGAAGCCTGTGCAGATATTAATTAAATTAAGAGAAGAGAAAGGAAGATCATTTCAGACTGAAGAAACATGAAGACTAAAAGGTACAAAAATACTTGATGTGTGTGAGGAACTGAAAAGAGTTTAGAAATTAAGAGGGGAAAGGTAGAGGACAAGGGGAGAAAGGTACAGTAAAGTTGAAAAGGTCTAGACTGTTAGGATTTTGGACTTTTTACTTAGAGAAATGGAAGACCATTGAAGGTTTTTTGTTTTAATATTTTTTAATTTGGGGATTTGAGATATAGCTCAGTGGAAGATAGGTATAAGATCCCAGGTTCAATTCCCAGCACCTCAAAAAATCATTAATTGTGATAAAACACACAAATTTTTTACCATTTTCAATTGTATAGTTCAGTAGTACTAAGTACATTCACACTATTACCAATTTCCAGAACCTTTTTATCTTGTATACTGAAACTATGTACCTGTTAAACAGCATGTCTACACTTCTCCCTCTGTCCTGCCCTTTTAACTGTCTTCCTTCCTTTTCCCTCGCTCCCTTCCTTCTGGTAGCTCAAACCCAGGGTCTCTCATGCTAGGCAAGTGCTCCACTGCTAAGCTATATTCCCAGCCCTCTACTTTCTATAAATTTGATTACTCTAGGAACTTCATGTAAATGGACTTACACAATATTTGTTCCTTTTTGACTGGTTTATCTCACTTAGCATAATGTCCTCAGGTTTATTCATGTTGTAGCATGTGTCAAAGTATTAAAGGATTTTAAACTGGGGAATAAGATGATATTATTTTTAAATTAATATTTTTACTAGCTATAATATATATTATATATAATCTCCACCTTGATGAATTACCAGAGTGAACATACCGATGTGATCATAAACCTGAACTAGAAATAGGGAATTGCCAGCTCCATAGTTCGCTCTCTCTTTCCTTCCAGTCTCTACTCCTTCCTCCTCACCCTAAAGTAAATACTGTTCTAACTTGGGACATGAGAGATTATGCTTGTTTTTAAACTTTATTTATAAAAAAAATCTAAAAAAATTTTTTTTAGTTGTTGATGGATCTTTATTTATTTATTTGCGGTGCTGAGAATTGAACCCAGTGCCTCATGCATGCTAGGCAAGTGCTGTACCACTGAGCCACAACCCCAGCCCAGAAAATTAATCGTTATTCACAACACTTTGGATACCAAATGTGTGAGTTTTCCACACCAAGCAGTTCTCTAGTTCTCTAACACTAACTAGATGGCCCAATTTAATTGACTTTTAACACTAACTGCCTGGAGTCAACACAGACCCCATAGGTTAAGGGCTTAATCCCACAAAATCTCACCATTTCAGATGTGAATTTCAAGTAGTAGGTCCTAGGGTGTGCACATGATTATCTGTCTTGGCTACAATTTGGGAGGTTCCTACAGTGACCACCTTGTATTACATAATCTTCTCCAGTGGCTCATAAAACTCAGGAATGCACTTTACTTATTATTCCTGTTTATTATAAAAGATAATAGGTACAAGTAAATAGCCAAATGAGAAGGTATATAAGTTAGGTCTCAAAGGGTCCTGAGCTCAGAAGCTTCTGTTACTGTGGAGTTGGATTGGGTTTACCCTCCTGCCATGTTAACATGTTAAACAAACTGAAGTTCTCTAAACCCTGTTGTTTGGGCTTCCAATGGAGGCTCCATTACAAAGCCATGCTTGATTAAATCTTTGGCCATTGGTCATTAACTCAGTTGCCAGCACCTTTCCCTCCCCAGAAGTTGGTTGGGTTAATGGGGTCAACTGAAAGTTCCACCCCCCACCCCTTTTTATACCAGCAATTGAACACAGGGACACTCAACCACTGAGCCACATCCCCAGCCCTTTTTTATATTATATTAGAGACAGAATTTCACTGAGTTGCTTAGGGCCTTGCTAAATTGCTGAGGCTGACTTTGAACTTGTTCTGCCTGAGTCTTCCAAGCCACTGGGATTACAGGTGTGTGCCACCACGCCCAGCAATTCCAACCCTTTGATAAATGGTTTGTTCTTCTGGTAACCAATCCTCAGCCTCTAAGAGTCATCTGATTAGCACAAACTGTGGTATGGTTGAAAGAGACTTTTTATGAAGAACAAGATGCTCATCTCACCTCTGTTACTTAGGAAATTACAGGAATTTTAGGAGCTCTATTAGAACTATGGATGAAGATCAGATATATTTCCTATTATATTGCAATTTACGTGGGGATCATGGTGGGTTTTTTTTTTTTTTGCATTTTGTGACTAGTTTCATATTAGTGAGATAAATTCATGGTATTACATGTAGCAATAGGTTAGTGATCCACACTATGAATACATTATAGTTTCTGTTGTTGGTGGACATGTCTGTTGCCTGCTTTTTGGTGGTTACAGATGATGCAGTCAGGGGCTTGGGATGAGAGTCAGTGGTAGAGCATGTGCTTAGCATGCACAAATCCTTGTGTTCAATCTCCAACAACCCCTCCAGAAAAAGTACAATCATAAATGTTGTACATATCTTTTAGTACACATATGCACATTTTTATTAAATATATTGCTATAGGGCCAGAAAAACATGATCTTTCCTCATCCTTCATAAGGGCCATGGCCAACACTCCCGTAACAAAAGGACTGGTTAACATAACAAATTTATTTGATTGTTACAGTCTTTTTTTTTTTTTTTTTTTTTTCCACTATGACCAAAAGACCTGACAAGAACAATTTTAGAGGGGGAAATTTTATTTGGCTCAAAATTTCAGAGGTCTGCCTTTGGACAGCAAACTCCATTATTCTAGGCCCAAGGTAAGGCTAAAGGGCATAGCCGAGGAAAGTAGCTGGGGACGTGACAATCAGGAAGCCTGAGAGGGACTATGATCTCACCAGGGATAAAATACGTACCCCAAAGGCATACCCCAGGGATATAACTCTCCAGCTACACCCTGCCTGCCTAAAGTTATCATCCAGTCAAGTGGATTAATGCACTGATTAGGTTAAGGCTCTCGTAATCCAATAATTTTGCCTTTAAACTTTCTTGCATGGTCTTCACATGAGCTTTTGGAGGACACCTCATCTAAACCATAACATTAATCAAAGTTTTATGTTGAGACAGGAGAATCGCGAGTTCAAAGCCAGCCTCAGCAACAGTGAGGCACTAAGCAACTCAGTGAGACCTTGTCTCTACATAAAACACAAAATAGGGCTGGGGATGTGGCTCAGTGGTCAGGTACCCCTGAGTTCAATCCCCGGTACCAAAAAAAAAGTTACATATGTGACATGAGAACCTTCAGAAATTAAAGTTCAAAGATCCAGGGAAAACATTTTGTTTTTACACTTAAGTTCAGAGAACACTGGACAGCTGTGTGGAAATGTGATTAAACAAAAGACTGTGCCCTAATGGCAGTGGTTATAGACCAAGGGGGAAACCCAACAAGGCCTGCCTATTTAGATGTTTTGGGACTCTGGACAGAATTCATTCATCCTGGGTAGGACCCCTCTTGGAATGAGAGTCTTAAAGGGTGAAGGGAGAGAGTGAACTTCTGTAGGAGCATCTCCATACCTTTGCACCCCTCCCTTCCATCCTTCCCCATTCTGTGCTAATAGACTGTGCTCTTGCCAGAGAGCACCCCTTTGTTTGTGACCTTTGGACCTGATTGGTTCAAGAGTGTATTTAAACTTCTGTAGTTTCTAGAATAAAGTGATGTTCTTTGCTTCTCCTCGCCCTGGCTTTTTGTATCCCTTTTTGTCCCTTGGGGCGAAGCAAATTTTTACCTACACCCCAGGGCCAGGGGAGATTGGCTCCACATCGCCACCATCCAGAGAGCCTTTCTTCATCTCTCTGGACCAAATCCTCGAGAAGCCACGTGACCCTCCCCCCTCCCCCCCATCAAAGCGACAGATTTCTTTAGGTTTTATGGCTTGCCTTGGGGGAGAAGGGCTTAGTTTCTAGGACTGCCTTGGAGAAGAGGAATTTTGCTTTCCATGAATTGCTTAATTAAGGAGTGAATAATGGACAGTAGACTGAAGGAGAGGAGCTCAGAGACCTTCAGAGGCCCTTTCACTGTGTGTCATTTTAAAATGCTAAGCATGCCAGAGTTATATTTTGAGGTCTAGCAGTGTTTAGAAGTGGAATGGTCTCCTTTTCAGCTTTTTTTCAAGACAGTTAATCTTTCCTCCAAAAATATTGTTAACTCCTACAGTGTTTACTATTTCAATTAACAGCACCTCCTTTATCCAGTGTGTTTTGCTGGAAACTCAGGCATCTCCTTCTTAAGGCCCCTATTCCATGTCTGATTAATAACCAGGACCTGTTGATTCAAACTCATAAATATCTCTAAAATGTGTCCAGTTCTCTTCACACCTATTGCAATCATCTTTGTCTTTTAACTTAGACTGTGGTTCCTAACTGGCTCCCTGTGTCCACTGTTGCTCTCCTCTAACCCATTCTCTCTAGTAAAAGGACACAACCTTTTTCTACTGTGCATGAATATATGTGCCCAATATATACATCATTCTTACAAATGTTATATACACACACTGATTTTTTTTTGTGTCTGTGTAAGCTAATATCTTAAGACCTCACACAAGGTTAATAATAGCTAGGAACAAAATCTACATTTCTAATAGTCTTTGTGTTAGTTTCTAGCTTTTCGGCTTTCTTTTCCAAATTTGACTTTTAAAAAAAATTATGGTAGTTAAGAAGAACATGTACAGGAATAGAAGTAGTGTTAGCTCTGCCAGTTTCTTTTTGCTTTTATTTTGCAGGGATTTTTTTAAGGCATTTGTCAGTTTAGTGACAGGCATTTTAGTTAAAAATAGGAGTATATGCCATTTTACAATATACTGAAAACAAACAAGTGAAGGAGTTGCTGCCATCCCCTTTACATTTATGGGATCCCACTCTTAATTTAGGACACCAACCATCTGAGAAGCACCCAAAGTTAATACATAACTAAATACCAGTAAAGTTAATTTCTTATTACTTATAACCAGCATAGTGATTTTTTAAAAAATTTAAGTAAAAGATCAGTACACCAAAACCAAAACGTTGATTGTACATCCAAAGGCCAAAATGAATTTGAAAATAAATTTTTTAAAAACACCATTTAAGGGCTGGGATTGTAGCTCAGTGGTAGAGCGCTTGCCTCACATGCGTGAGGCCCTGGGTTCGATCCTCAGCACCACATACAAAGCAATAAAATAAAGACATTATGTCCATCTACAACTAAAAAAATATTTAAAAAAAAAAACACCATTTAAAGTAGTATTGGTACTGTAAACTACAAAACATTTTTTTTTATTTGTTTTATTTAGGCTACAAAACATTTTTGTATGAAATTAAAGAAGATCTATGTGTGGAGCTGCACACTTATAATCCTAGCTACAAGTTTAAGGCCAGCCTGGGAAACTTAGTGAGACTGTGTCTCAAAAGTAAAAAGTTTAGAAAAGGGTAAATTTTTAAAAAGAGCTTAGGAGCTTAGGGGTATAGCTCAGTGGTAGAGTGCCTCTGGGTTCAGTACCCAGTATACCCCACCCAAGAAAAAAGAAGAAAATTAAAGAATATCTAGGAAAGTGGAGACTTCCCATGTTCATAAATCCAAAGACTTTAACTATTGTTTAGATCACAGTATTTTCCAAATTGACCAACATATTCAAACAACTGTAAGAAAATACCAGCTGTTGTTTTTTTGCCACGCACGCCCCCCCCAATCAAGTCCGGTCCTAAATTCATATGGAAGCACAAAGGGGCCCAAAACAGTCAAAAACAATCATGAAAAAAGAAGAAAATTAGAGAATTCACATTCCTGATTTCAGAACTTACTATAAGACATGTTATGCTGACCTAGATGTACATATCAAAGAGATAGAATTAATACCTAAAAATAAACCCTTAGGTTTATGGTCGGCTGATTTTTGACAAAGGTGCCAAGGCAACTCATTGAGGAAAAGAAGTCTTTTCAACTGAGGGTACTGGAATGACTAGATATGAAGAGGACTGGGATAGTCAAGAAGAGGGAAGATGCCCCCAAAATATTTTCCTAAAAGTTACATGTTCATCTGTATTTCACACTGCTGAGAAGGATGATATGCTGAGGATTGGAAAGAATTCTTTGCATTTAGTGATATTAAGCAAAGTGACTAGGAATTGTAAAGAAAGCAACTATGTCATTTTAAGTGTGCAAATCTCAGGGCAAAGAAAGCTATGTAATGTCGATCATCTTAATAGGAAAGAAAATGAGAAATTACTGAAGAAATCAGCATGAACACTGTTTAATATACATAAATATAAATCAGTTTTACCGAGAAGAGGTCAGAGTACATAACAAATCTATCCTGTTTCTGGTTTTTTACAATCTCTCTACTCATTTTTAGTGTCCTTTAGCCTTGTTTTCAGTTCTCAGGTTCTCTTTGATAAAGAAAAACAGTTTTGAGAAATGTTTCATCCATTATTTAGCTAGCCCTGAACAGTAAATTGTTTCTTTCTTATTCTTGCTCAGCATATATTGGAAAAGAAAACTTTTTGAAAGGAGGTGAGAGAATCCTTTTTGCTTATTTCTGCCTTCAACTCTTCTGAGCTGTTTAATTAAAAAAAAGGAAATCTTTACAAATTTGTACTATTGAGGTAGAATAGAAGGGAAAAAAAGATAGAAAGGAGACAAAAATAACTGTAAATCTAAAAGATTTATTTCCCAGACCTGGTTTTTTCCTCCATGCCTGTTATTCCCAAATTTCTGAAAAGTCTACAGATCTTAGAGTTACTATAAATTCTCTCATCTATGAAAATTTATCTCATTTTGATTAAAGCTTAAATATACTATAGCCTACCTAATGTATTTTCAGATTAGATAAAGGGAGATGTATTTTAAGAAACCTATAATATAGGTACATTCTGAATGTCTAGATAGAAGAGAGTGTGTCAACCTGAAGATCTTGGAAGAAGACCAGACCACCATAAATGTCCTGTGATCCATGATCGAAGAATTGAGTTCAGGCTGACGTCATTCCCTTGCCCACCGCTCACAAAATTTCCTTTAAACGAAGAACCCAGGGGCCACGCATGGTAGTACATGCCTATAATCCCAGTGGCTTGAGAGGCTAAGGCAAGAGGATCATGAGTTCAAAGCCAGACCTCTTTGAACCCTCTTAGAGCGACACTATCAGTGTACATTTGCCTTTTTGGCTTTTGCATGAGTATTTTTCTGCCTAACCTCTTTGAAGTTTAGTTTATATTATACACTTCTTGCAGGTTTCTTCCTGCAGTATCTCATTTTCTTTCTCATCAAGATCACTTTCTTTGCCCTGGATTTTACAGACTCTAAATAAAAAGTTGCTTTTTTCCAAGTCACTGGACATTCTCATTCTGGGTCTACATTATGTTCTGTTTAGCAGTCCACCTGGGTATCCCTGGCCATTGTCCTGTGGGGGATGAAATGAATGGTAAAACAAATGAGGGACTTGTTAGTCTTCCTGCGTTTGGATGGGATGAGATCTCTACAGTCCTATTGATATGGAATCCATACTAGTATGTAGGAGCACTCTTCATAACTTCAACCTCTCCCTTCCCTCTTTCCCCATTCTATGCTGATGGACTGCACTGCCAGACAGCGGTACCCCATTGTTTATAACTTTCAGGCCAGAAGTAAACAGGTTCTGGGTTCTGCCTCTCGCTCTGCAGAGCAGTCTTACCAGTCCCCAGAGTCTGTGTGAAGTGACTCCGTGGACGGTCACCCCCAACCCTCCTCCTGCGGGACCCCATTCCATCCTTCCTGGGGACCCCTCTTCATCCTGTGAGACCCCAACTCGTCGAGCAGACCCAAGAGGCACAAAAGTAAAACTACACTAGTATCGTCTTGTTTGTTAGTTTTGGGACCTGTTGAGAACTTGCATATTATTACTCAGTCTGGCCAGTTGGCCTTGATGTATTGTGCCATCAAAGTCTTAGTTCCCTATCTGTCTTTCATACATGTTCTTGAATGCTTCTGTTTACTTGGGTTTCCTTGAAAGACATATTTTGAGACAAAATATCTTCTCTTTGTTTCCCTCTCTGAATAGTAGTTTCAGAGGTAAATTATACTTTTCTGTCATTACAGACCAGGGTTGAAACCTGCTTTCATGAGTCTTGTTGGTTATTTTTGTATATTTAAAGTAAATTTTTATGTTTTTTCTTTTTTAAAAAATATTTTTTAGTTGTTGATGGACCTTTATTTTATTCATGTATTTATATGCAATGCTGAGAATCGAACTCAGGGCCTCACACATGTAAGGCTCTACCACTGAGCCACAACCCCAGCCCTATGTTTTTTCTTAGTGCTTATATTTATTAGTATCTGGATATCTCAGATTATGAAAACTAAATCAGTTTTCATTTTTCTCATGTGAATAATCTCTTCCAGCCCCCCATCCCATCCCACCACATTGTCCTTCATAGAAACTGATTTTTTTGATTTTTTTTTTTTTTTGCCCCAAATCCCCTTACCTACATCCTTTTTTAGCAGTTTTGCCCTCTGGTCATTCAACCTCTGAACAAGTTATCTTCTTCCTTTTTAGTGTGAACTACATCTTCCATCATTGTGTTTTAAATTATGGTTCAGGTAGCCTAATCTTTGTTAATACTGTAATTAGGTCAGTGTCATTAATACTGGAAATACTAGTACTACAAGAAATGATTAAATTAATAATGCCTTCAGATACTGCTCTAGATTTAAAAAACAACAACATGAAATGGTGACTCTGTGTTGCCAAAGCTGGCGTGGACCTTCTCCGGTCTCTAGTGATCCTCTTCCCTCAGCATTCTAAGTTGCTTGGACTAGACTTGCTCTGGATTCTTGCTGCTATCCTTGCATCCCTATTTGTATTAGTGTTGAGTTACATTGAGTAGCTTTGCTTTGTCCTGGTGGCAGCCAAAAAACTTGAATACTGTACTGATTCAGCTGGGTCCTCTTCATCACGGGCCACTTCCTTGTTTTACAACAGGGATTTCAGCCTTGTGTGGTTAGGTAGATGATGATGATGTTGGCTAAGAATTCAAGACTGCAAGAAGGGCCATATTTGAGGGGAAGATAGTAAGTTTGAGGTACTCAGTATTTATGGAGAAATATCTAGCCAGCAGTTAAATATTACATACTACAGCTCAAGTGAGGGAGATTTAGTTTTAAATATCATCTTCATGTTAGGTGGTAATTGAAGTAATGAGAGTAGATATTTGCTCACTGAGAAAAGAGGGCCTCAATGAAACCTTGGTAAACACCTCCAGGTAAGGAACTAGCAGTGGAAAACGAGAAAGAATAATTAGAGAGGTGGGGGGAATCGTGATGAATAGTATTAAAACAAAGAGAACCTCAAAAACTTGTACTGAACAGTGAGGTTCTTTTGTAGAATGGGAAGTGATGTGGATTAAATAATTAACTGTATTTTGTACTACGATACCAAATTTTATGAGCACTCATCTGTAATTTTCACTTATTTCAATTTATACCATCTCTTGCATGAAGTATTTGTTGGATCCGTTGGAATACAAATTATTTCTGAATGTGACTTTTCATGTAAAGTGATTTGTATCAGCCATCATTTAAAATTACTCTTACAGTGCTTTTTATTATGTCATGGAGAACATCCAACAGATATATTTGAGTTCTAAGGATGTGAAAAATAATCAAAATCCATCTGAGATGTACAGTAACTAAGTATAGAAGACAAATGATAATGGATAGCTATTGACAATTAAACTTGCTGACAGTTGAGCTATGAATGACTCGTCTTGCAATGTTGATTGATGTATCCGGCACTCTAGGTGTACAGAATATATTTGTTGCTTTCTTTTTAACAATTCTGTACAAAGGGTAATAATTTATATAAGATTTTATTCCTTTATAAATGACCAAAGAAGTATTAATTGCCAGTTACTCTAGGAGAAAAATAAGAAACACGTTTTACTTTTTAAAATATTATACTGAAAAGTAGAAAGTGGGTAGAGTAAAATTTGAGAGCCTACATAATCAAACTGTCATTCTTGTTCTTGAATCTGGAGGATAGTGGAATAAAAGCTTTGAAATGCTGAAGGAAAATGAGCAATCTATAAATTTTTACTTAACCTGGCATGTAAGAATGAGGACTAGCTGGGAGCAGTGGCACATGCCTATAATCCCAGTAGCTTAGGAGGCTGAGGCAGGAGGATCGTGATTTCAAAGCCAGCCTCAGCAAAAGTGAGCTGCTAAGCAACTGAGTGAGACCCTGACTCTAAATAAAATACAAAATAGGGCTGGGGATATGATTCAGTCCTCAGTGCCAAAGAAAGAAGGACTAAAGAAAGGTGTTTTGAAATGTAAAAATGGAAGTTTACCCTAACAAACCTTCATTAAAAGGATTTCTAAAGGATATAGAATAAGAAGAAGGGGACTGAACAAAAAAGGAAAAGTGAGATATTTGAAAAGGATGGTGATGATTTATTTTGTGTGCTAACTTATCTGGGCCCGGCGTGCCAAGATATTTGGTCAAACATTATCCTGAACATTTCTGTAAGAGTGTTTCTGGATGAGATTAACATTTGAATTGGTAGACCAAGTAAAGTATGTTGCCCTCTGGAAAGTGAGCCTCATTCATTCTATTGTAGGCATGAATAGAACAAAAAGGTTGACCTTCCCTCATAAGAGAATTCCTTTTACCTGCCTTCCTTCATACTTAGACACAAGACTTTTTCCTTAAATCTGAAACATCAGCTCTTCCAGAATCTTCAGCTTGCCCACCTGCAGATCTTGGGAGTTGTTCACCTTCATAATTGCGTAAACCAATTCCTTATAATAAATCTTTATATTTATACATAAAGGGAGAATGCCCTGCTAATACTTGATATTAGATTTTTGGCCTTCAGATCTGAGAATAAATTTCTGTTTTTTAAACCATCATGTTTTGTACTTTGTTATGTCAACCTACGAAACTAGTAAAGATTTTTTTTTTTTTTTTAGAGTCAGGTTATTCAAGAGGAGAATAGCAATACTAATTAAATGTAGACCTTTTATTAGAGATACATATTAACATTTTAAGGGTAGCTACTAAAAATAGAATTTTGAATATAGAGATGGAAGCAAAGGACAACAAAGAAATTTTGATGAATGCATTCAAAGGCAGGAAAGAGGGGAAGTTCAGAGGGATGGCAGTATTTCAGGTTTAAAGATTCAGCACCTCAGCAGGGACGTGGTTCCTTTCACTCTCTTTCCATTTGTCATCAGTAGCTTCAGTTTCATCCTGAGGTTGTTTCCCTCTTTGTCGTAGAATGATTACCCATAACAATTTGAGTCACATGTTTTCTTATTCATATGCAGTGGGAAACAGAAAAAGTAAATTTTTCATTTTTCTGTGGCTCATTTTAGGTTATCTGTCTAACTCCTCTTGTCACCTGGATCTGATACTCAAATAGATATCATATAAAGCATCTCTAAAGCTCAAACAGATGTCATATAAAGCAGCATGGAAGTGATCTAGAGCTTCCTGAATTAAATAAGATACTTGGTTTGGTTTTCTTTTTTAATATAAGCAGTTGCTGGTAGGCAGCTCAGAGCCAGTCTACTTCAAACCTCATTCTGACTCCATGGCCCTGCCTGGAAGTGGGGCAGAATAACCAATAAGCAGAATTCAGACATAAAATGATTTGCCACAATGCTTCTTACAGAGACTTCCTTCCATGCCTCCTCCTCCTCTGGAATTCAGTGGATACATTAGAGAATTCTTTTAATTCATCAAGGTCAAGACTATAGTTTTTGTTTGGAAAAGAAGGGAATGGATCCTTTTCCTTGTGTATAATTTCCCATATCCTCCCAATTCTTAGGCTGTTGACCTGATTTAGCTATATATTCTGAATACTGTAGATTCATTTAAGTAAAAGAATGAAAAATAGTTTCTCAAGAAAGGGCTGCTTGACATAAATTATTAGTAAAAGCATTGTTTTGGTAAGGAGGAAAAAAAAAGGTTCCGTTGGTATAGTGAGAATTACTGTCCTGGAGGCTCCTAGGCCTACATCAGAGAAGTCAGAGTACTCAGGAACATCCCTATTTAAGGGTCAAGTGGAGAAAAAAGAGGTGGTAAAAACTACAGCAAAGAAGGGCTGTGAAGGAGTAAAATGTGATAACTGCAGTCTGAGAGAGGAGATTGCACAGTTGGGGCAGATGTTGCTGAGAAGTCAGTTTGGAGAACAAAGAGTGGGAATCACCAATGTGAAAACTGTTTGTTTTTTTTGTTTGTTTGTTTTTTGGCACCTAGGATTGAACTCAGGGGTACTCGACCACTGAGCCACATCCCCAGCCCTAATTTTTTTTTTATATCTTTATTTTATTTATTTATTTTTATGTGGTGCTGAGGATCGAACCCGGTGACTCACGCATGCAAGGCAAGCGCTCTGCCACTGAGCCCCAGTCCCAGCCCCTCCCCAGCCCTATTTTGTGTTTTATTTAGAGACAGGGTCTCACTGAGTTGCTAAGCGCCTCGTCATTGCTGAGGCTGACTTTGAACTTGCGATTCTCTAGTCTCAGCCTCCCTAAGTGCTGGGTGTGTGCCAACAGGCGTGTGCCACAGTGCCTGGCTTGGAAATTATTTTGAGTCAGAACAGTTTTAGTGAAGTGGTTGGATGTTAGAAAGATTAAAATGGAAACGTGAGGAGAAATGATTACATAGTGAGGAGATAGGAATAGCAGGTACAGCTTTTGAAAAGAATGGCAATAAAGGAGAATCTTTCTGAATTACTTATTTTCTTTATTATTTAGATGGGAGAGATCTGTATGTTTAAAACATAAAAAATAAAAAGCAGAGCCGGGCGTGGTGGTGTAAGCCTGTAATCCCAGCACTTAGGGAGGCTGAGACAGGAGGATCACGAGTTCAAAGCCAGCCTCAGCAACCGCGAGGCGCTAAGCAACTCAGTGAGACCCTGTTTCTACATAAAACACAACATAGGTCTGGGGATGTGGCTCAGTGGTTGAGTGCCCCTGAGTTCAATCCCCAGTAACAAAAAGAAGAAAAAGAAAAAGCAGGATTGATTATTTATATAAAGTTGTTGAGAAATTAAGAAGAAATAGGCTCTCCAGATTATTTTTGCCATCCATTATGATTTTAAAAAAAGAAAAAAAATCCTACCAAAAAAGGCAAGTAGAATGGGGGGGAGAAGGAAGAGGAAGAGGATAAAAAAAATTAAGAGGAAAGTAAAGGCACTACATAATGGCATTCAATGATTTACTGCATATAACAAACACAGTGGTCTCATAATATTATATCACCTAGTGATGTTGTAGCCTTTTTAGTTTTCTAATTACATGCTGTGATGTTCGTATTGTGAGGATAGCCCTACTAGCACAGTTCTCAGAACTTACCCCTGTTAAGTGACACAGGACTACAGGAATGATGTTAGAAGGAAAAAAAACTAAACAGCCAATGAAGATAAGTAATAAAAATGTTACATTTAAGTGGAAGTGTAGAAATAGTAAAAGAATAAGTAATATCTATAAAGATGAATTAAAGATTGAAAGCTAGACACAGTCTAGCAGCTAAACACTAAAACTAAAATTGGAACAGAAACGAAGATTGTATTTTTTTCCTTTGAATCATAAAATTAGAATCTAGCAAAAGGAAAAAAAACAAGGTAGAAGCAGGAAATCTAAAGATTTAATGAGGTTATAATTTACTTCAAGAATAGGAAAGCAAATAACCACAATATTCTGGTTATTTATCTGATAATGCAAACATCTAAATCTGGAGAAACTATTTAGTCTTATTTTTATTTTTAAACTTGTTTTGTTAGAAACAGCCAATAGAACATTATACTAGTTAGAATATTACCACATGAAACAAAGATCTTTGACATGAGACCTTTTTTTTTTAATGTCAGGTTTTCTTATTTCCCTCAGTCACTCCTCCCTTTCTCCCTTCAAGTATGTTAAACATCTACTGTGTGCCAGACACATTGGAAGAGATGCTGTATCTCACGTTCTAGAAGGAAAGATTTAGAAATAAACAGCCAGTACTAATACAGTATGATAAATGCCAAGACGGATGTGATCTCAGGGTGCCATGGCAACTTTAAAAAAGTACCCAAGTTAGTCTTGGGAGGCAGGGAAAGCATGCTGGAGAAGACATTTAAGTGGAATCCTGAAGCTCTGAAGGTAGTCAGCAAAGAAACAGTAGGACTGACATTTCAGGAGAAGGAAACAAACCATACAGGCTCTGGGAACAAAAGGCACATTTGGGCAGCTATACAATACACATTTTAATTACAGGAAGGAATAACTAGGTAAGATGAGTATAGTACAGTATTACGTGATTATAACAACTCCTCATTTTCTTCTCCTGAATAATAATTAGTTCCTGAAATAGGAATGGAATGACAACCTGTTTTAACTATCATTGCATTAAAATGCTTTCCTAGGTTTTTGCTTCTGTTCCATCATCCCCCCTACCTCACCCTGCCCTCTTGAGAGATTTACAGTCTGGAGCAGATTGATAATTTTCAAGACTAGGAAGGAAACCATTAATCCACATTACTACTTGCTTCTATAGGATATTTACCTTTTTAAGTGGTGAAGTTTTATTAAATCAGAGAGTTTCAGACATTAGTGGGGAAAAGAGGCTTTGTTTGTTCATTCATTTATGAATACATACATACATACATAAGATCTTTTAAATTTCACATTTTCCTATTTTCAGAATATTCTTCCCCTTTTTCCAATACAGATGAGGTCTTTTTTCTCAGATATTGATCACTGTAAATTTGTATAGTGTTGCAGCTTCTGCATGTCATCCTACTTTGATATAAGAGTTCAAGAGAAGGACTTAATCTTTATTCTATGTTCTTATGACTTATGCTATTCTTGCTGAGTAATTTTCAAGGGTTCCATTGAGTTCCAATTCCCACTAAACCTTTACCATTATGTCATTCATTTCATTGCCTAAATTTCTTAAGCACTCTTTTTTGTTGTTGTTCTAATTAGTTATATATGACAGTAGAATGCATTTTGACAGATTATACATAAATGGAGTGTAACTTCTCATTCTTCTGGTTGTACATGACATAGTTACACCAGTAGTATAACCATGTATGCACATACTAAGCACTCCTCTTGTTTGCACTTTCTGCTGTCTTATTGATATTCTGTGCTAGTCATTTCACCACAATAATTTTAAAGATTCTTTAAGATTTAAGGCCCAGGTGTTTGTTCCATTGTACTTCTCTTTGATACTTAGTATGTTGCTAAGTAAGCTAAAATATTCATTGAGCTGAAGAACCCATAATTGTTTGGTTTCTATCAAGTAAATAAAAGTATTATTAATTTTGGATTCAACAGGAAAGGCCATAAATAAAAACATTTTTTGAGTTATAAGATATGATATCTTATATTATGAAATTTTCATAACTTAGAAGTTTTTCTCAGCCCTGTATCTAATATAAAGAAGTTAGAGGTAGTATCCTCTTATGAACTATAAAGAAAATAGAAAATGAATCTGAATTTGAGCAGAATTGCTGCTGACAAATTTTAATGATTCATAATTGCATATTAAGATATTAAGTTTTAATGTCTTCACTTAATAAATTGCTTCAAGTATAAACTAGTATTAAATTTTAAAGTAGTGTCACTAATCACAATGACCAGATCTTGGCTTTTCATTTTAGAGCTGTTAATATTTCATCATTTATATTATTTTTTAATTACAGGAGGGAATAACTAGGTAAGATGAGTATAGTACAGTTTACATGATTATAACAACTCCTTATTTTCTTCTCCTGAATAATAATTAGTTCCTGGAATAGGAGCTTGCATAGTTTATTCTTGCTTCTTATTGCCTATTATATTTTCTCTGTTAGAAATGTTTTCAGAACCTTTTTTGGATGATAATTTGGAGGAATTTGGAGGAATGGGAACATTCATTTGCTTATACAGTCTGTTGTTGGAATTTATTTTGATTGTACAGTTGTTCATAGAATCTGTTCTTGGTGGGGAATCCTTTAGGAGATTTTAAAGTTATCTTCAGTAGTGTGATGTATTTTGCTTGTTGGTTGCACCCCTTGCTGTGTCTTTTCAGTTTGAGGATCTTAGGGATATCACTGGCTTACTGTTCTTCTCAATGGACTGTGATTCTATCAGAAGAAAAGAGGAAGAGGAGACTTGGAGGTGATACTTGTTAGGTGCAAAGGGACATGAGATGCAAAGCTGCCGGGGAGTTCTGGGGAGAATTTCACGTACATTGGTGTAGAAATTCTCCAAGGCACAAAACTGAATCATGAGGCTAAAACAGGATGGACAGCCATAAAAAGAAAAGGAATTTATATTTTATTATTTATGTGTTTATTTATTTATTTTTTTGTGTGTGTGTGTTTGGGGTGAGTACTGGGGATTGAACCAGGCCTACCTACATGCCAGGTAAGCACTCTACACTGAACCACATCCCCAACCATTTAAAAAAATTTTGTTTTGAGATAGGGTCTCGCTGAGTTGTCCATGCAGGCCCTGAATTTGTAATCCTCCTGCCTCAGCCTCCTGAGTAGTTGAGATTACAGGCTTGCTATCATACCCAATGGGATTTCTTTTTTCCTTTTTAAAGCACACGACTAAAAGAATTCATTACAGACTTTTTCACATACACAACTCTGTAAGATAAGAATATCTCAGTCTTAGCCGGGCACAGTGGCACACATCTGTAATCCTAGCAACTTGAGAGACTGAGGCAGGAGGATTGCAAGTTCAAGGCCAGCTTCAGCAACTTAGCAAGGCCCTAAGCAACTTAGTGAGACCCTGTCTTAAAAAGGTGGAGGGGCTGTGGATGTGGTTCAGATGTTAAGCGCCCCTGGATTTAATCCCTTGTATCCTCCCCACACCAAAAAAAAGAGAAAGAAGCCGGGCATGGTGGCACAAGCCTGTAATCCCAGCACTTAGGGAGACTGAGACAGGAGAATCGCGAATTCAAAGCCAGCCTCAGCAATGGCAAGGCGCCAAGCAACTCAATGAGACCCTGTTTCTACATAAAACACAAAATAGGGCTGGGGATGTAGCGTAGTTGTCAAGTGCCCCTGAGTTCAATCTCCAGTACCCCCGCCCCCAAAAAAGAATGAATGAATATCTCAGTCTTTATAAGTAAGTAAAAATTAAAGATCACAATTGTTGATCTAGTTGATCTAGAATTTGGACTTCAAGTATTGTTGATTATGTACTTTCTTCTTTACTTTATAAATGCATGTGAAACCACAGAGAGGATGGATAAGTCACAGAAAACAAATGAGTTTCACAGAAGATAAGCATGCAGACCTCTTTAGGTTTCTTGATTCTACGTTTTCTGCTGTTTATGCAGCAGTATGTATGTTTTGAAAAATAACAAAAGAAATACTTAAAACTTGTCCTTTGGCCGGGCACGGTGGCGCAAGCCTGTAATCCCAGCACTTTGGGAGCCTGAGACTGGACAATGGCGAGTTCAAAGGCAGCCTCAGCAACAACTAGGCACTAAGCAACTCAGTGAGGTCCTGTCTCTGAATAAAACACAAAATAGGACTGGGGATGTGGCTCAGTGGTCGAGTACCCCTGAGTTCAGTTCCTGGTACCAAAAAAAAACTAGTTCTTTGATTGCTTTGTATTTGAATACACTATTGGACATTTTCAAGACAGTGGGGTTACCATGACACATGATCTAAATTCTTGTATTTTATTTTATTTATTTTTTTTTAGTTGTTGATGGATCTTTATTTTATTCATTTATTATTTATATGTGGTGCTGAGGATTGAACCCAGTGCCTCACGCTTGTTAGGCAAGTGCTCTACCACTGAGCTACAGCCCCAGCCCCTAAATTCTTGTATTTTTTTTAAAATTTTTTTTAGTTGTTGATTGACCTTTATTTATTCATTTATTTGTATGCGGTGCTGAGGATTGAACCCAGTGCCTCCCACATAGGAGGCAAGCGCTCTACCACTGAGCCACAATCCCAGCCCAAATTCTTGTATTTTAAAACAGCAGAATTATCTGTGAAACAGATAATCAGTAGAAGTAAACAATCTGTTTCATGATTTTGAAGTTTCACAATGTAATGACTGTGTTTCCATCCCTTCCCCTACCCCACCAGTGCTGCAGCCTTTGCACATACTAGGCAAGTACTCTACTGCTCAGCTGTACCCCTAGCATTCCCCCATTTAATTAAAAAAGGAGTATGGATTCTCCATTCTGGAGTATGGATTCTGTGACAATATCAATCACCACAAATTTTGAAAGCATTCATCTCTTATTTACTATGTATTCAGAGACTTTTGTTAGCAAATATGCTCTTAGTGCAGTCCCTATCCATGATAATTATAAGAAAATTTGGGGAAAGATGTTTAAATGGAAATGATAGGTGTGATTTTTCTCTACTTAGTGACATCTGTACATTTTACAGATAAGTACCATAAATAGTTTGTTTTGCTAAGCAATGTGCTTATAGTTGTGTGGGAAGCAAACATTTCCCCACTGGTGTCATCTTTTTATGTATTATAATTATACTTTATTATTAATTAATACTTGATATTTTTAATAATTTATTTGCTTCTGATTTTCACCTTTTGTGTCAGTATGTTCTGTTTCCTCTTTTTCTGCCTTCCTCCTTAGTGTACACAGGACTGGCAGTGAGTGACTCCAGGAGGCATAAGTCTCTGCCACTGCGTATCGCTTGGCTTTCTGCAGCCTTACTTTTGGTGGCTTCTTTCTCCTGAACTGCCCTTCTCTTTCATTTTAACCTGTTCTAAAATATGAGGATGGGAGATGAGAAGAGCAGTCAGGGGCTGCTTTTAAGATTTGCAGAGACCACCAAAGCTATGATAGCCATATGTGTGGAATAAAAAATTGAAGAGTTTGGTCTGACAAATTCTATTGCACTTAAGGATAGTTGAAACAAACTGTCTCCAAAAGTCTGGACACATGACCTTGTAATGATAGTCCCAAGGAATGGTCTTGGTGTTTGTACGTCCTGTTAGATGGATACAGTATATATATCTTAATGTGGACTTGTGGAGTAATTTCTACCAATAAATATAAATTAGAGCAGTAGTATATTTATTCTACTTGCAGGTCATTTTAGCTACTTAAATTTATCAATGTAGGCCCAAATTGAACTTTCCTAATTTGCTTTGACATTTGTTAAGAAGTTTGTTCAAACATGTTTGGATTTCAACCAGACTGAATTATAACTAACTGGAAGATGAATTTGGCTTTTCCATTTAGCCCAAGCAAAATTAATCTCCTGTTTTCTCACGGTGGTGGTGGTAGTGGTGGTGTATGTGAAGAGACTAGTAAGTGCAAATAAATCAGGTTTAGAGTGTCACCTGGGTTTCTGGAGTTTTCTTTTTTCTTTTTTTTTTTTTATAATATTTATTTATTTTTTAGTTGTAGGTAGACAGAATATCTTTATTTTATTTTTATGTGGTGCTGAGGATTGAACCCAGGGTCTCACGCGTGCTAGGCAAGCACGCTACCACTGCGCCATAACCCCAGCCCCTGGAGTTTTCTTTTGTGTTTTCCCTTCTTCCTCTCTTACCAACCAACCCTGGATATTGCCAGTCTTTTTTATTTTTGTCAATCTGTAATGTTAAAAAGTTCCCATTGTGGGCTGGGATTGTGGCGCAGTGGTAGCGTGCTCGCCTAGCATGCGTGAGGCACTGGGTTCGATCCTCAGCACCACATAAAAATAAAATAAAGATATTCTGTTCACCCACAACTAAAAAATAAATAAAATTGAAAAAAAAAAAAAGTTCCCATTGTTTTTATTTGAAGTACAGGTAACATTTTAATGGAACATCTCTCTCCCAACTCAGACATCGATTCAGATTTATTGCATTGACCTTTGTGGATATATTCATAGCACTGCTGGAAGAGAGCTGCCTGAAGTACTATAGGTGTATAGCCTATTCAAATAACAGTTGAGCATTTTATCTTTAATATGTATGTATGTTTTTTCCTTTTGCCTAGTTGCTGATCATCTGGGCTGTGATCCTCAAACACGGTTCTTTGTTCCTCCTAATATCAAGCAGTGGATTGCCTTGCTACAAAGGGGAAATTGCACATTTAAAGAGAAAATATCACGGGCTGCTTTCCACAATGCAGTTGCTGTAGTCATCTATAATAATAAATCCAAAGAGGAGCCAGTCACCATGACTCATCCAGGTAAACAAAGAAGGGGAGGCTTTTAGATTTTGTTTTTCTTTTAGAAATTATTCCTTGCTACATTCTGCCTCTGGTAAAATCATATATTTTTAACATAATTTTCTGGTTATATTTACTTTCAGTATTGCCATTTGTTTGTAGAGATGCATGCCTTTTTCCTTTAGTTGATTTTTTTCTTAAATAATGATGGTAACAATTGTAAAACTTGAACTTACTACATAAGTGACTATGATTGAATCCTTAGTTATTCTGCATTTTTACTTTTTGCTTGATAACTATGAAAGATAGTGTATTTGATTTGGAATCATTCACCTAGGTTATATCATGGATTCTTAAGGATTATCTATCTGGGAGTAATTCTTTTTATTTCATCAGGATAAATGTTGACATTGACTTAATAATTAATATAATTATAGTAGTAACAGTATTTCTTCCATTTCTGTGGAAGCACTTAGATATTTCCTAAGTAACTGTTTTCATAATAGTTGCAATTTATTGAGCACTTACTAGATAATATGCCAGCACTATGCTGTGAGCTTTTTAAATAGATTTCTTAAACAGTCCTCACAGTAACCATGTATGGCATAGGTTTTCTCCTCGTTTTTCAGATTAGAAGATTGAAGCAATTAAGGGCCATCACAAGAGAGCTCAGACCCAGGTTTGCTGGTGTTCATTCAATTTCACCAGTCCATCTCTTTAAATTGAAAACCAAAGTTTAGTTTTACATTCATAAAGGTTTTACAATATAATGTCTTACTGAAGATTGAAGGAATTAACTTTTCATCTTATAATTGATTTTTACATAACCTATTTTTAGACAATTTTCTTGAAGACACTTGCTCATCTTTATTTATTTATTTATTGGGGAGGGGGGTGAGTACTGGGGCTTGAACTCAGGGGCACTCAACCACTGATCCACATCACCAGCCCCATTTTGTATTTCATTTACAGACAGGGTCTCACTGAGTTGCTTAGCACCTTGCTGTTGCTGAGGCTGGCTTTGAACCTGAGATCCTCCTGCCTGAGCCTCCTGAGCCACTGGGATTATAGGCATGCGCCACTGCACCCGGGGAGACTTGCTCATCTTAATTGAGAGTCATTGATACTTTGTGCGTGTTTTTTTCCTTCCTCCTACTCTCTTTGGTACTGGGAATTGAATCCAGAGGCGCTCTGCCACTGACTTACACCCTCAGCCTTTTTTATTTTGAGATAAAGTCTCACTTACTTGCCAAGGCTAGTCTTGAACTTATGATCCTCAGCTTCCCTAGTAACTGGGCATGCACCACTATAGCTGGCATATTTTAATAGAATAATACAGATGGATATAATTTATTGTTCTGTAGTTTATTAATTTGAAATTCTTTTAGAACTCTAATATGTTTTCTCTAACTACAAAAGTAGCTGCTTATTATAGAAAAACTAAAATCAAGAAGCACAAAGAATAAAATAAAGTGTGTGTGTGTTTAAATTCTCCAGAGATCACTGGAGTCCTACAACTAATTTTTTTTTTTTTAGTTGTTGATTGTCCTTTATTTATTCATTTATTTATATGTGGGACTGAGGATTGAACCCAGTGCCTCCCACATGTGAAGTAAGCACTCTACCACTGAGCCACAACCCCAATCCCTACAACTAATTCTTTAGGTAACCCAGAAGGAAGTGAAGGAGCAGCCTAGTGGGGCTGGGTCTCTGTGTGGGAACACTAGATTCAAGAGGGTAGTTTTTCTGCTTATGTCTCATTGTAGGTGTGCATTTGCTTTTCATCACTGCCTCAGAGGGAAGAAAAAGTATTTGAAATATTGGCCCTCACCCAGCTTATCTTCATTCCATGCTGATTTCTTCTTTACTGAAAACAGAAAGCAAAATGGACAGAAATTCAACTGCTCTAAATGTATTTTCTTTCCCAGTAGTGTTATTTTGGTTTTTTTGGTGGTGTTTTTTATTTTTCTGCTGTGGTGGGGATTGAACCCATCCTTGTGACCAATGTTATTTTACATATACAAAAAGCACAGAGAATGGAGTATTTTAATACAAATGTGGGAAACTTGGGAAAGAGAAGGAATTAAAATATCCAAAAAAGTTTTTTTTTAATTATTTTTATTTGCTAGGCATGGTGGCACACACCTGTAATCCCAGCAGTTTAGGAGGCTGAAGCAGGAAGCTCACAAGTTTGAGGCCAGCTTCAGCAACATAGCAAAACTCTAGACAACTTAGTGAGACCCTGTCTCAAAATAAAAATAAAAAAGGCTGGGGATGTGGCTAGTGATTGAGTACCTTTGGGTGCAATCCCTGGTACTCCCCAAAATTGTTTTGTTTTAAAAGAGAAGGAAGTCTCCATCAATTAATGCAGATATCCTATATTCAGATATGTTTATAGATAATCCATAGAAGAAAAAGATAAATAGTAAAAGTAAATTTTGGAAAGTGCTTGAAATATGTAGTATTTGTAGAGGTTCCTAGTACTCACTGACATATTGAGGTCTCAGAACTCTTAGAGGAAAGAACCTGTTTATTAATTTTTGCAAAACTTACTTCACTATGTAATTCTTATCACAGATTATTATATAACAACAACAAGTTCAGGGGTAGAATATGAGTATAATATTCATAGAACTTTGTAAGACAAACAGAATTTAGGTGTACATAGGGCATGAAAAAATGGATTCTTTGGGAGGCTGAGGGAGGAGGATCACAAGTTTAAGGTCAGCCTTAGCAACTTAGCAAGGTCCTAAGGATCTTAGTGAAACTCTGTCTCAAAAAGGACTAGTGATGTAGCTCAGTGGTAAAACACCTCCAGATTCAATTCCATCATAATATAAGGTCTGTTTTTTTCTTTTCTTTTTTTAAATCTGGAGATGCTTTACCACTGAGCTATCCCTAACCCCCTTTTATTTTTTATTTTGAGACAAGATCTTTCTGAATTGCAGAGGTTAGGCTCAAACTTGTAATCTTCCTGGTTCAGCTGGAATTACAGACATACACCACTGCACCCAGCTTAGGTATAGCTTTTACATAGGACCAATATTCACAATATATAAAGAAATCTTAACTGGACTCAGTGGTGCATGCCTGTAATCTCAGCTTATTTTCTCCTGTTTTCCAAGAAAAACAGGTTAAATTCTTGGTCTCCATTGAACATCACAAATATTTTCTCCAATTTCTAGATCTATATTTCAGTAGCTATCCCAGGTTCCTGTTTGTGTTTTTTAAAATATTTTTAGTTATAGATAGATTCAATACCTTTATTTTATTTATTTATTTTTATGTTGTGCTGAGGATTGAACCCAGTGTCTCACACATGCTAGGCAAGCACTCTACCGCTGAGCTACAACCTCAGCCCCCCAGACACCTGTTTTTTTGTTCATCCTTCAAAATCATATTTAAGAGTATCACAGATTTATAATTTGCCATGACATTCACAGTTATTTTTTATAGGGATGAAATTGTTTCTGCCAGACAATATAGCACCTCTGAAATAGTGAAAAGAATTTGGCATTTACAATCATAAGATTGGAATTTGAATCCTGTACCCATTTGATTATTAGCCTTATGAGTTTGGGTAAATAAATCTTTAAACTAGTGTCCTCATTTGTAAAACAGAGCATCTAATTTGCCTTATCTACCTATCAGGGTGGTCGTGAAATTTATTGAGTTGACAAATGTTTAAAATTATACAGTCATTATTTATTATTTTTGTGCCTGGTGACCAATATCTCTTACAAAATTATGAAATTAGTTTACTTATTCCTTTAATTTTGAGATGGGTACTTTTTTATTTCTAAATATACTTTTTCTTTTATTGTTCTAGTATTTTTTTTCTATATGATCTCATTTTAAACGTACTTAGTACAAAAAATAGTTGATGGCTATTAAGTCATATTTGCTGTATACCAAGCATATATGCAAATGAATGTCCTCAAGGAACATTTCACTCCATTAGGGAGACAGATGTGCATGAAATGACTGGGGATACTTAATGGAATAAACCATAGTATTACCATGAAAGGGCCCCTGACTGTTAAGTCTGGGCAGGACTTATCAGAAGACTTCATAGAGGAGGCATTGTCCTGGGCCCTAAATAATTAGGACGATTTAGGATTTGACCAGAAAGAAAAGATACTCTCTTTAGGGAAACCAGATGAATCCAAAGTCTATTGTGGAAAGAGTATGAGGGTGAATGAATGAATCAGGCTAGGTCAGTGGTCAACAAAGAGAAAAATTTGAATTCTATATGTCTATTAAAATTTTTGAGCACCTAATAGACTTGTAGACATAAACACAATACACAACACACCTCTTTTCATGCACTTCTAATAAAGCATAGAAAACAAACACTGAATAAGAAATTAGGATTGTGAGGAGTCTTACGAAGACCTGTGTTGAAGAAGTCAGAGAAGGTTGCCTTGAATTGACATTTGAATAGGAAGATTGGTTATTAGAGCAAAGTATTCTAGGAAGAAGGATCCTTATGAGTAAAGTATCTGAGTGGAAAAAACAAAGCAAAATTGATTTTAAGTAGGGGGGAACAGTATGGCTGAACAGGGAGGGGTATACAGGATAGCAGCAAATTAAACTTAAAAGCCTCATATTCAGAGTAGAAGTATGCCTAAAGGCAAGGACTATTACTTAGTAACATAGTAACTTAGTAACATGAAAATTTTTAAAGAAGGGAGATATAGCTCTCTGGGTCAGTGAGGTTGATACTACCTGTTTAATGCTTTTTTGTCCCAACATGGTACTGTGGCCACTACAGGTGTGAAACCTCACATACGCAGCAATTACGCAGCTACACAGCTCCATTGAGAGTATTCTGTCTTCTTCTCTACCATCTACTAATTGGGTGCTTGGAAAACGTAGCAGGAAGCTTTGAGTGGGGTTTTGGTGGCAAAACAAATCCCACAAAGCACAGTTCCCCACAGGTGAAGTGCTGTGAGGAAGAGTGGAAATATGAAAGCCCCAGGAGATGAGTCCTGGCTAATACCATTTTAGATGAAGTTCGTGTTCAAGATTTGAGAGAGTGGTTATGGAAAGGTCTCATTTCAGTTTATCCAGCTGCACTAGATGAAAACCTGTTAACCTGTGAGAATGGGGGAGAAGTACAGGTCAAATAGCACAGACTTAGCATACTTGTCATCTGAAGCCTTCTCTGACTCCCACCCAGGCTTTCCTTTATGTTAAGTCTCCAAAATTGTGATCCTCTTGCAACCTTTCTATATACACTAGCTCTCTACTCTTCTGTTTCTGATTGTACTCCAGAAAAAAATACCTTTATATACCAACAACTCCTTGCTTCCCTGGCTCATTAACATGGTTCTAAGCTCTCTCCCTCCAGAAAGGCTTTTTATCCTATAGGGTAGCACTTGTCTACGTGATATTCAAAAACCCTTGTATTAGAATTGTTTATGGTGCTGATACCAGTAAAGATTCTAATTCCAGGATCTTCCACCCTCCCCTGAAACCTAGAATTCAAAACTTTAAGGGATAGACTTAGAGATCCAAGATGAGCCCTCTTTTGCTCACATGTCAGTTCTGTCCACCCTTCATTTTCATAAAGAAACATTGGATTACCACCTCTCTGTGCTCTGCTTTTGAATATGAACTGGTAGGAGTAAAAAATAAACTATTTAACTGACCTTAATGAATTCACAGTCCAAGGCCCCTGTGATCTTCAGAGACCATTTTTGTACCTCTCTGATAGCATTGTCCTTTTCCTCTAATTTTTGTCATTTGCCTGTTTGGCAATAGGGAAAGGACTCCAAGTTGAGGTTTATATCTTGCCTTTCTGTCCTCTGCAGTGGTCAGCAAAATGCCTTGAACAAATTAAATGTGTTGCTTTGATTCCATTAAGACACCTAGTTTTGTTCTTTTTTTTTTTTTTTTTAGTTATAGATGGACACAATGTCTTTTATTTTATTGCTTTGTATGTGGTGCTGAGGATCGAACCCAGGGCCTCATGCATGCGAAGAAGTGCTCTACCACTGTGCTATAATCCCAGCCCCCTAGTTTTGTTCTTAAGCTTACTTTCCATTTAAGGATATATTTTATGACTAATCTTAAAATTCCCATTGTTAAGTATAATTATTTTGTTTCTCTTTCTTTGTCAACAATGTTTTAAGAGTTTGATGGTGTTTGTGCTAAGGAATGCCCTTCATCTGGTGACTGAAGGACATCTTTCCCAGTGCAGTATCTGTGATATCATTAACAGGAAAAACTGCTCAATATGTGGTTTTACTTGTTATCTCTAGTTAGCAGAATGAGTTCTTTGTCATATAGCGGATATGTGGTAATATAAAGGGGGAAGTTATGGGCTCTTGGATAATTTAAAATAATGTACATTTATCTGAAAATTAAGGTTCTGTTTTCCTGGTTTTTTAAAAATTTATGTAGACTTTACTGTTACTATTAATGTCTTAAATTATATCAGATCATCGTCTGATTGAAAACTGCATAGATTTATTTGTATGTCCTTCAGAGTATGTGGGCATTCTTAACCAAATTATACCATTTCTTTTTAATCTTTTTATCAATCAGAAATATCAAATGCTTCTTTTTCCTTTGACTGGTTGAATAGAATCAGTTGAATGTGTCCACCTTTATCTATGATATTTCTTAGAAAACTTATTTAGCTCTACACTTAACTATCTAGAAATGAATAGAAAAATATACTTTATAAAATGTAGGGAAATTCACTTTGAATATAAAAACATACTCGCTGGAAATTAGTAAAAAGATCACACATTGCAGAATACCTTTAAATATCAGTAATTTGGACCATTTAATGTAAATCTATTGTCTTTATTCTGAAAGTCCATCATGAAAATGAATAATATAGTCATGTAATTGTTTTACATTTAAAGTTTTTTAGCTTCTAATTGAATACAAATTTAATTACCATAAAGAAGATAGAGCCTGCACTTTGATTATACTGCTATGACAGGAAGAGTTTAAATTGTTTGTATATTTTTGCCTGGGTTTGCAAGTATTTCTCTAGTTATCTTCCATGTAATCCATGCTTTTTAAAAACTCATAAGCCAGGCAGTTGATAACACGCCTGTAATCCCAGTGACTTGGGAGGCTAAAGCAAGTTAGAGAGATTCTGTCTCCAAAAAAAAAAAAAGGCTGTAAATGAATCTCAGTGGTAAAACACCCCTGGTTTCAATCCCATTACTCCCCCCTCCAAACAAAAAAAGCTTCTAAAAAACAAATGCTGTGATTATATTTAAAAGCTTTTCCATACACTTGTAATTTTTCCTTGATTTATCTACATTTTAAGTAGAACTGGAGAAACCCCTTCATGTAGCAGATACTTGAGATTACTTATCCACTACTCATTCTGGCTTATTGGCGCTCACCACTTGATTTACTTTTTTGTCTGTATTGTGCTAATATACTCCTCACTGGCAGAAGAAAAGAAAGGAGGTTAAATAATGTAAAAGATTTGCATAGGTTTAGAATACTAGTTTATAAATGAATATCATAGGTTACAGGATAGAATACATTTTAAAATTGATAGCAGTTCACATGATGAAGACTTTGGACTTTTATTCCCCCCAACCCTGGGGATTGAACTCAGCCTCACACATGCTAGGCAAGTACTCTACTACTAAGCTCCACCCCCAGCTTTTCTTCCTTCCTCCCTCCCTCCCTCCCTCCCTCAGTTGCCCAGTCTGGCCTCAAACTTGTGATTCTCTTGCCTCAGTCTTCTAAATAGCTTGAGATTACATGCTCAGCAAACTTGGAATTTTATATAATGATATTTTTAAAAATAAGCCTTATTATAACAGTTTCACATTTATGGAAAAATTGCAAAGGTAGTATTAAAAATGCCCATAAACTCTGCTCATAGATTTTCCCTGTTATTAACATTTTACATTAGTGTTGTAGATTTGTTGTTAATGAATCAGTATTGGCTTACTAATAATTACATAGTTATAAACTGAAGTACCTTACTTTATTCAGATTTTCTTCGTTTTTAGCAAATGTCCTCCTTCTGTTCTCAAATCCCGTTTAGGATACCACATTACATTTGGTCATTGTGTCTACTTAGTCCCTTTGAGTTGCAATATTTTTTTAGACTCCCCTTGTTTTTGCTGACCTTGACAATTTTGAGGACTACCAGTCAGATATTTGGTAAAATGTCCCTCAATTGGGTTATGTTGATATTTTTCTCAGTTAGACTCGGGATCTGGGTGTTTGGGAGGAAGGCCACAGAGGTAAAGTGTGTTTGGCATCATATCAAGTTTAGTGCTATTGGTGTGATTTTGACCTTGATCACCTGGCTGAGATAGTATTTGTCAGGTTTCTCTATGATTAACTCTCGGTTTTTCCTTCTGTAGAGTACTTTTTGGAAGTCACTATGCATAGCCCTCACTTGAGGAGTTATGCAGTATTTGCATAAGGCAAACTATCTACTTAAGTATTTGGAATTCTTCTGCGTGGGTCATTTGTCTCTTCTCCATTTATTAATTTATTCAGTCATGTATTTATATCAATATGGACTCACTTATGTATTTTACAGTTTGGATTATAATACAGCATGACTTTTTTACTCAGTTTCTAAACTTTGACCATTGGAAGGTCTTTCCATTTGCTCCTATGTTATTTAACTTGCCCCCATTATTGTAGGTATTTGTTTTGTCTTTTGTACATTTTTCTGTACTATAAGATTCACCAGACTCATTTTATATGTATTTCCTTGTCCCAGTTCTAGAACTAGTCATTTCTCCAAGGAACCTGGTTTTCATTTATTGAGGCATGGCATTAGAAACCATAGTCTGCTCTGTTATCATGTAAGCCTAAATAGAACAAATAAATTAATTAAATATGGAAAAAGAAAGAAAGAAACCATAGTCTGATCAGAGGAGTACAGGAAGAGAATTTAGGGGGAGGAGGAGGGATGGAATAAGGGAAGAACTATGGAAGGAATCTGACCTAACTTACTTATGTACATATATGAATATACCACAGTGACTCTCCCCTTTAAAAAAAAAATTTGTATGTGAATAACCCATCAGTGGAATAGAAGGAAGGGTATAGGGGAGGGAGGAGGAGAAAGAAAGGGGAAGTTATAGGGACTGAATTTATAGCAAATTATATTCCATGCTTGTATAATTATATAAAAATGAATCCTAATGTCATGTATAACTAAAAATAAATATTTAAAAAAACACACAATCTGGGCATTAGGTATGCTTGTTACTACTGAAGTTATCTGTTGCTTCTGGGCCTGACAGAGCAAAGAAATACATGTGTTTATACTAACTGCCTATAAATATTCCTACATATTTATAGAAATAAATGTATCCATAAATATTTCTATATTTAAGCATCTGTATCTAGGTTAAGCCAAGAATGAGTTAATACTTATGTCACTAACTCTAATCCATTACCACATGGATCATTCTAGCTTTCCTCCTTGTCTTATCTCAGAACTCCCACTCCAAAAGTGAGAAACCTGGCTCCCACCATCCTATGTCCATTAACTAAATGTTTTATTCATTAACTTAATGTTCCATTCCCTGAGTCCTTGGGCTTGTAGTCTCTGAAACATAACAAATTTGAAGGTCTTATTTAGAGTTCTGGTGTGCTGGGTGTGAAAGCTAATGTGTAGGCTTCTTTCCTCCCAACTTATCTCTACTCTGGTCAGAATGTTTAACTCTGCACTTGACCATTCTTTCCCCCAATCCATTTAAAAATTTTTTTATCAAAAATTTATAAGAGGGTTTGGTATCGTGGCTCAGTGGTAGAGCACTTGCCTTGGATGAGTGAGGTACTGGGTTCGATCCTCAGCACCGCATATAAATTAGCAAATAAAATAAAGGTCCATCAACAACTAAAAAAAACTTTTAAAAAATTTATAAGAAGGGCTGAGGATGTAACTCAGTGTAGAGCACTTGCCTAGCATGCATGAGGCCCTGGGTTGAACCTCCAATACCCCCCAAAAAAAATCTTACAAGAAGTCAGGCATAGTATTGCATGCCTGTCTGTAATTCCAGCTACTTGGGAGACTGACACAGGAGGATTCTGAGTTTCAGACCAGCCTGGGCAACTTGAGGAGACCCTCAAAATTTAAAAAAGACTGAAAATGTAGCTCAGTGGTAGAGCACTGGCCTAGTATATTTAAGGCACTGGGTTTAATCCCCAGTACCATGGAGGCAGGGGGACCTTAGAATGCAAAAATGGAAGAATGTTACTAAAGTAACAAAGATTCTTGGAGATTTGGTATAAATAAGAGTCTGAAAAATTCCTGGGACCCTTTAATCTTGTGAGCTTCTTGTTGGCTAATGTGTGCCATCGCTGCTAAAAAAAAAAAAAACAAACCATACTGGAATCTTGGGTTATACCCCTTGTGGACATAATCAGGTGTGTTGTTGGAGATGTTGGTCTCATGCTGTTCTTTATATCAGAAGAATTGTATTCATTTCTAGCATTTTATTTTAGTAAAAATATTTTTAAAATGAACGTCCAGAAAAGAATAAGATGAAAAAAACATTTAACAGTTTCTTATCAAGTGTCATTTGGAATTTCAACATTAAAGTGAATATATGTAATAGTAACTATTGGAACCTACTGAATAAAATAGACAAATCCATATTTGTCTAAAAGGTAAAAAAGTAAATCGAAAGTTTAATGAGAAATGGAGTATTTACCTAGTCTCAAAGTACCTCCCCACAGATTTTTTTTATTAACTACAAAGAGGAAATGGGCAGCTTCATGGTGCAAATGCCAAATGGTCAAAGTGAATTTCATCAGTAATAGCATGGATCAAAACTGTGCACTACCTGGTAGTAGTATAAACTGCAAAGAACACAGCATCACTTCTGTGATGTTACTGCCAGAAATGCATGACCTGAATCCATCTGTGGGGAAATAACTTCTACATAATAACTAGACTGTGCTCTTCAAAAGTGTTCAGGTTGTGAACATCAAGGAGAGACTGAGTCACTATTCCAGACTGACAGAGACTAAAAAGACATGGTCAAGTGCAGCTGGGTGATTGTGACCTTGACTGCTACAAAGGACATTAATGGGAAAATTGGGGAAGCTTGAGTAGATTCTGAAATTAGGTAATGTATTTAACGTATCCATTACTGATCATTTCCTGATTTAGGAGGTTGTATTCTGTTTATGAATGTTTTTTGTTTGTAGGAGAATACATACTAAATATTAGGGGTGAGGAGGCTTCTGGCCAGCAGTTCACTCCCAGAGGTTCTAGGCTAATGTCATACTTTCAACTTTGCTGTCAGGTGCAGTGGTGCATGCCTATAATTTCAGTGACGCAGAAGGCTGAAACAGGATTGCAGGTTTGAGGACAGCCTGGGCAAGTTTAAAGAGACATTATCTCCAAATAAAAAATTAAAAGTGTTGGGGATAACCCAGTGATAGACTGCCCCTAGGTTCAGTCCCCAGTAATATGTGTGTGTGTGTGTATGTGTATGTATGTGTGTGTGTGTGTGTATGTAAATGTATGTATATATCTGTGTGTTGGTACTTTTTTTCATCTAATGACAAAGCTCTGGGAATAGTATGGAAAAAAATTTGAAGTGGGGTCCAAAGGAAGGTGTCTGATTATTTGAAGGACTGTTAATGTACAAAAAGAAATTCTCATTGTTTCTGGAATATACAACTTGAGGTTGGAATGGTTTCTTATATTCATTGACACTTTTTCAGAACTTTCTTTTTGCTCATGATACAGAAAGTAATGATGCACCTTACAATTGGCCATGTTTTGTATCATCAGTAGATGACATACAGTTTTTCAGTGCTGCTTTTCCCAGGACAGGACCAAAACCATAAATGTCCTCTAGGCATTTGTACCATGAAACTACTCTTTTCCCTTTCAATTAGTAAGAATTCTGTGGGGAGATACTTTGAGACTAAATAAATACTCCATTTCACAAAGATTTTAGTTTTAAAGAAGACCCTTTTTGTCTTAAAAACCAGGCTGGGGTCGTGGCTCAGTGGTAGATCACTTACCTTACACTTGTAAGGTACTCAGTTTGATCCTCAGCACCACATCAAAATAAATAAATAAAGATATTGTGTCCATTTACAACTAAGAATTTTTTTTTTTTTAAAAAGGGATAGAACCAACTATGTAAAAAGTGTTAGTTTATATTTGTCTTTTTCTTTTTTGCTAGAGCTGGGAGTTGAACTCAGGACCTTACACTTGCTAGGCAAGGACTCTAATACTGAGCTATATTCCCTGCCCTTCCTGTATTATGTTGAAGGTTGATAACATGTCCAAACTTTTTTTTTTTTGGTACTGGGGATTGAACTCAGGGGTACTCGAACACTAAGTCACATCCCCAGCCCTATTTTGTGTTTTATTTAGAGACAGGGTCTCACTGAGTTGCTCAGCGCCTCACCATTGCTGAGGCTGACTTTGAACTCACGATTCTCCAGTCTCAGCCTCCCAAAGTGCTGGGATTATAGGCATGCGCCACCATGCCTGGCCAAACTCTTTTAACTTAAAGATTCTGTGACTCTGTTCTGACCAGAACCTGTCTTCTAGCTGCTCCCCTGGGCCTCATCATCTCCCTGAATTGTCATAACTCCAGTGTCCTGTTCTGGTCATTGCCTCTGCCCATTCTCCCCTCTCTTCCTGCCATTTGGTTGTGTTGAAGCTTCCAGTTCCTTGGAACCTTTCTCTATCTTTTTCCAATTTTTTTCCTCCTGATTTCACTCTTCCTTCCTGTGTAGATTGCAGGAGCCACTGTTTCTGACACTGACCAGCAGTTTCTTTGAGTCGAAAGGTGTCCATCAAAACATGACTTATCAAATACCTTGAGGACCATTTGGCTCCCTGAATGTGTTAAATGTCAGGTTAAAGAGTTTGAAATTTATTTGACAGGAGAAACAGATAAACATGTTTCAGCAAAACTACTGACAAATTTCATCAGGGAATTTATCATTGATGTAACCTGTCACCTACATCTGTTAGAATCATTGTTATACTCAATTTTTTTTTTCTTTCTTTTTGGTACTGGGGATTGAACTCAGGGGTACTCAACCACTGAAGCACATCCCCAGCGCTGTTTTGTGTTTTGTTTAGGGGACAGGATCTCACTGAGTTGCTTAGCGCCTCACTGTTGCTGAGGCTGGCTTTGAACTCGCAATTCTTCTCTCAGCCTGCCACAGTGCTAGGATTACAGGTGTGCACCACCATGCCCAGCTGCTATACTCAATTTATAAAAATCAAATGTAGCATATTTTTTCTCTGAGTTCATTAAGGAATCAGTGAAGAGAAAAATAAAGACTGGGCTTGAAGAAATTAGACAGTTATCTCTGTGTGTGTGTGTGTGTGAGAGAGAGAGAGAGAGATTGGGAATAAAACCCAGGGCCTTGTGCTTGCTAAGCAAGCGTTCTGTCACTGAACTACATCCCTCTCCTTTTTATTTATTATTTTGGGATGGTCTTGCTAAGTTACCAAGGCTGGCCTTGAACTTGCAATCCTCCTCCTGCCTCAGTCTCCCAAGTAACTAGGATTATAGGCATATGACACTGCCTAGCTTGAAAAAATAAAACTATTATAGATAAATAGTTTAGAATGAATGAATTAAGTCAGTGGAAGTGAAAGTGAAGGGAAGGTCTTAGACCATGAATGAGCAGGCTAGACTCATTGAGAAACAGCATAGGACTCCACCAGTGTGTGTAGCATGACAGAATATTATAGAAAACCCCTGAATTACACCTGCCTCTCAGCAACAATTTTTTAAAACTTTATAGCAATTTTAATCTCTTTTACCTAATGTATGTGATGTTCTGTTTCACGAATAAATAGGTCATTGAGTTCTATAGGAATAACTCTAACACCATTGCTAGCAACTACCATTATAAAATATCTTTGTAGACATTTAATGTAGGAATGCAGCATCCCTCTGAACTTTTTTTTTAAGGGAAGTTTCCTGAAATTACCTGTCTCTGAGTCTTAATATTTCTTAAAACTTCAGCAAGTAATTTGAACTTATGAAACAAATATATCAGTTAAGGCACAAAAACTCTGTTAAATAGATTTTGTAGAAGGTTGTTACTTTCATAGAAAACAGATAAGCTTATGGTGAAAAAGTTAAAATAAAACCACCTCTCTCCATTTTGCAAGCCCTATGTCAGCTCACTTTTTCTCTTGGGTCTTCCTTTAAAATCAGCTATGCAGCTGCATTGGGCTTACCTTCAGATTTACTTTCAGAAGAGATAGTAAGAGGGAGAGTAGGGATTTCTGGCACTTTGCAACTTGGTAGGCTCACTTTCTGAGCTAAAGCCAGGATCTTCTTGGTAGCAGGAACATTGGTCAGCGGGTACCTGAGGGCTTCCTGAGCTACAAGGGGGGAATTGAAGAGGTGGAACAGAATCCCAAATTGCTGTGGTAGGAGGTTTTAGTTTCCTTCCCATAATGCTTGCCTTTGCTTTCTGTGCACAACAACAATACAGGTTGGATAGCTCACTAAACTGTAGCATTTACTGAGCAACTATCTTGAAGTTTGCATTTTGTACCTCCTCCTTTGAAAGAAGAAACTGAAATTCAGTAAAGTTGAATATCATGCTGAGATTTGAACCTAGATCTTCTGATTCCAGAGCCCAAAAGGAGATTAGTTCTTTTTTTTTCCTGACTATTCATTCTTTTTTTATTTTATTTTTTAAATTTTTTTGTAGAATCACATCATATACGCAGTCATACATGAAGCTAGGGCTGTGATGTCCATTTTATTCCACTGTCTTTACCTGTCCCCATTCCCTCTCCTCTCCCTCTCCCTCCCCTTTGACCAAAGTTCCTCCATTCTTCCTGTGTCCCCTCCCCCATTATGGATCAGCATCCACTTATCAGAGAGAACATTCGGCATTTGGTTTTTTGGGATTGGCTTACTTCGCTTAGCATGATACTCTCCAACTCCATCCATTTACCTGAAAATGCTATAATCTTATTCTCTCTTATTGCTGAGTAATATTCCATTGTGTATATACACCACAGTTTCTTTATCCATTCATCTATTGAAGGGCATGTAGGTTGGTTCCACAGTTTAGCTGTTGTGAATTGAGTTGCTATAAACATTGAAGTGGCTGCGTCACTGTAGTATGCTATTTTTAAGTCTTTTGAGTATAAACTGAGGAGTGGGATAGCTGGGTCAAATGGTGGTTCCATTCCAAGTTTTCTAAGGAATCTCCATACTGCTTTCCAGATTGGTTGCACCAATTTGCAGTGCCACCAACAATGTATGAGCATGACTTTTCCCCCACAACCTCGCCAACACTTACTGTTCTTTGTATTCTTGATAATTGCCATTCTGACTGGCGTGAGATGAAATTTTAGTTTTGTTTTGATTTGCATTTCTCTAATTGCTAGAGATGTTGAACATTTTTTCATGTGTCTGTTGACTGATTGTATATCTGTTTCTGAGAAGTGTCTGTTCAGCTCCTTAGCCCATTTATTGATTGGGTTGTTTGTTTTTTTGGTGTTAAGTTTTTTGAGTTCTTTATATATCCTGGAGATTAGTGCTCTATCTTATGTGTGTGTTACAGAAATTTGTTTCCAAAATGTAGATTCTTTGTTCACTTCATTGTTTCTTTTGCTGAGAAGAAGCTTTTTAGTTTGAATCCATCTCACTTATTGATTCTTGATTTTACTTCTTGCACTATAGGAGTCTTGTTAAGGAAGTAAGGTCCAAACCTGATGTGATGAAGATTTGGGTCTGTTTTTTCTTCTATTAGGTGTAGGATCTCTGGTGTAATTCCTAGGTCCTTGATCCACTTTGAGTTGAATTTTGTGCATGGTGAGAAATAAGGGTTTAGTTTCATTTTGCTGCATATGAATTTCCAGTTTTCCCAGAACCATTTGTTGAAGAGGCTGTCATTCCTCCAATGTACATGTTTGGCACCTTTGGCTAGTATAAGATAACTATATTTAAGTGGGTTTGTCTCTGTGTCTTCTATTCTGTACCATTGGTCTACAGATCTATTTTGGTGCCAGTACTGTGCCATTTTTGTTACTATAGCTTTATAGTATAGTTTGTCTGGTATTGTGATGCCTCCTGTTTCACTCTTCTTGCTAAGGATTGCTTTGGCTATTCTGGGTCTCTTATTCTTCCAAATGAATTTTATGGTTGCATTTTATATTTCTCTAAGGAATGACATGGGGATTTTAATTGGAATCACATTGAATCTATATAGCGCTTTGGGTAGTATGGCTGTTTTGACAATACTGATTCTGCCTATCCAAGAGCATGGGAGATCTTTCCATCTTCTGAGGTCTTGTTCAGTTTCTTTCCTTAGTGTCCTGTAGTTTTCATTGTAGAGATATGTCACCTCTCCAAAAAGAGGTTAATTCTGAGGTTCCTGTTGTTGGCCCTTCAAAATTGATTTTGTAGTCAGGATTATGGGAGTATTACATTTTTCCACTGGTCTTTTTTCCTCATTGAAAAATAGATTTTGCTGGGAATTATGGGCTCTGTTTTATAGAAAAATCGCCCTCCCAGCTATTCTGTTTTTAATAGGAAAGAAGTAGAAAATGTTGTTAATGCTCTGATTATAGAATCATTTTACAAAATGTAGGAGAAATTGCAGCATTAGAAAAGTCAGTTTTGCAAATATTATTGTAATGATTGAGGTGAGCAACAATGGATGTCAAGAGCGTTGAGTGAAAGCCTGTTGAGGAACTGCCTATTCACACAATATGAAAGTATCACCACACAGATTGCTTATTAATTAACAAGAGGAAAGCATTTAGTTACAGGGGAGAAATATGGCAATTACAAGATTAGCCAAATCATAAAATTTGCCAGCAGTAATAAAAGTAAAACCTGCCATGTGCTTCCTGATATGCTGTCCTGAAAAGGAAGGACATAGCATTACTTCATAGCTATCTTACCAGGTGTTTAATTTGGAGATATAATCATCAGGCAACAATCAGAAAAATCCAGCTTAAGGAACATTTAAAAACCTGTGGCTTGAGCTCTTCAGAAAGGTCAGTGTCATGAACAATGGACCAAAATGACTTGCAGAATTATTTTAGATCAAAGGAGGCTAATAAAATGTGACAGCTAATAAGCACAGTGCCCACAGCCCCTTATTGGAACCTGGATATGAAACTAAACAATTTTGAAAGCAATTACTAGGACCATTGCAGAGATATTTCAGTATGAACTATATATTAAAGAAGAGTATTATTAGAGTATTATTAGTATTATTAAAGAGTATTATAAGAGTATTATTAGTATTATTAAATCTCAATTATAAATAAATGAATTGGACATTTAGAATACCCTTGTTCTTAGGAGATACTGTTGAAGTATTTAAAAATTAAATGTTCTATTGTTTGCAACTTACTCTTCATTGGTTCAACAAAAATTAAATACATATAGAAAGGATGAAATGTTACCAGTTGACAAGTCTAAATAAAAAGCACATGAATGTTCACATAGTATTGAAACTATTCCGTGGGTTTGAAAATTTATTTTAAATAAAAGGGGAAAGAATAGGCATATTTATTAAAGTTAACCAGACTCAATGTGACCAGAATATCTGACAAGAACAACTTAGAGGTGAAAAGGTTTATTTGGGCTCACAGTTTTAAAGGATTCAGCTCATGGCTCCATTTCTCTGGGCTTGAGGTGAAGCAGAACATCATGATGAAGGGTATGGTGGAGGAAAGCTCGTCTCTTGGCAGATGGGAAACGGAGAGAAGAAGGGGCCAAGAAGAAGATAAACCCTAGGGCACACCCCCAGTGACCTACTTCCTCCAACTAAGTCTCACCTCCCAGCAGTCCATCCAGCTATAAGGGGGTTAACTTAGATTCCTCTAATTAGGTCAGAGTCCTCATGATTCAATCATTGCCTTAATGTCCACCTTAGAATCTTGCTGTATTGGGGACCATGCTTTCAACATGTCAGGTTTTAGGGACATTTCAGATCCAAACCATAACACTCAAGCAGTGAGCATAGATTTCCCTTTTTTTTTTTTTTTTTTTTAGGGTGGGGTACTGGGGTTGAACTCAAAGGCACTCAACCACTGAGCCACATCTCAAGCCCTTTTTGTATTTAGAGACAGGGTCTCACTGAGTTGCTTAGCGCCTTGCTATTGCTGAGGCTGGCTTTGAACTTGAGATCCTCCTGCCTCAGCCTCCGGAGCTGCTGGGATTACAGGCATGCAGCACCGCACCCGGCTCACAAATAGGTTTTTAATTTCATTAATCATCTCTGATAAATTAATAGTTGCTGTCAGACATGTTGAAATGCATGGGATGCTGAAACCATACCCATGATTTATTAGCAGGGTTTACCAAGCACTTAATACATCTCTACTTGAATGTTTACATGACTACACTCTAGCTAACCCTTAACTAATCACTCACTGCTTGATCTAATCCAGTTTTACCCCGAAGGTTAACTTTTCTCTGGTATTAATGTCCCCCTTGAAACTGAGCCAGGGCTTTCCAAATCCTTAATTCAAAACGATGTATCCTTAAATCAGGATTGAGGTATGGGGAAGCACAGGGCTTTTCTTCTAGGAGTAGTCCCGTATATAACTCATCAGATAATAAAGGCTTTAAAACCTAACACAATTAAGAACCCAGGCCTTCAGTAGTATTCTAATGATGTGTTGCAATTATTTTTCATTTTATTGGATCTGTAGTGACTTAATCTACTTTGCCATCACTCTTCCCAGTCTACTATGTGCTAAGGTGATGAACTATGCCTGTGTTTGATTCCTCTTTCTAGTCCCTTTATGATGATTCTTCGCCCTCCTGAGAGCCGATGCAGTTTTCATTTCATCAAGAACAGGTGATTGGGACTGGGGATATGCTCAGTTAGTAGAGTGCTTGCTTGTATGCACAAGTCCCTGTGTTCAATCCCCAGCACCACCCAAAAAAAAAAAAAAAAAAAAAAAGTGATTTTGCAGGGCACACCTGTAGTCCTGCCTATTTAGGAGGCTGAGGCAAGAGGATCACAAGTTCAAGGCCAGCCTCAGCAACTTAGTGAGAACCCACCTTAAAATAAAAATTAAATGTATGAGTTTGTCAGGATGGCCAACTAATATGTATAACCATAAAGCTCTAATTAAAAGACATGTCAGACCTTGAAAAAAATTTTTTAATTTAAAAGGGCTAGGGGTATAGTATAGCTCAGGGGTAGAGCACCCCTAGGTTCAATCTTCAGTACCACAAAAAAGAAAAGAAAAAAAAGTAATTTTCTACTCTATTTAAAAGAAGAGAAAGGAAAATAAAAAAAATAAAGAAGTGAAAGGAGCCTTGATCATAGTATGTGCTCAATAAATGTCATTGAATGGATGGTTGAAATAATTAAATATTTCTTTTCCCAAGCAGCTTTTCTGTTGAAATTAGTTGATACATTTATTTAGTGTTCTTTGAAAGAAATTACCTGGATTGGTTCCCTCAGCTACCTGTGCAGCTTTCCCTCTTCCTTTTTCAGCTTGAGTCTTCAAGAGGGAGCCTCAGAATGATTTCTAAAACTGTTTGTACCTGGTGTGATTATAAAGCAATGAGACTGATTGTCATATGTTGTTTGTGGGATCCGTCTCAGTTACTTTATAGCCATACCTGGTATATTATACCACAGATCATTGCCTGTTGAACAACATTTCAGAAGCATAAACCTAAAGTTTCTAGATGGAAATTTAAACTGACTTAGTATTATTTTATGATTTTCTCTAATTTACTAACCAGAACTCATTTCAGAAAGGTAATTAGAAGTTAATTTTATTGCTTGCTTTAATTTTGCAGTTTTCTTTTTGTTTATGGATTTTTAATCAGTGTTCTGATAAACTGCTGTTCTGATAAAGTGGCTGGAACAATTTTGAATAAGGTAATATATAAATATATGTTCCATTGAATTATGTTTTTCATAAGATTTCATTTATTGAATTTTTTCTGTCACATGTAGTCTTTTGACTGCATATAATACAAGGATAGTCCTTTTAGCTAAATATGAAGCATATAAAGCCAAATGTTTTTAATACTCATCAAAGAAGCTTTTGAAGGTCAAGTGTTAGGGGTCGTTTGTTTTGTTTGCTGGTTTACATTTACATACTCAAACCTTATTCATATTCTCATAGGTAATTATAATCTTCTCTTTCCTCAAATAAAATGTTTATTCCCCTTCTCCTATACTTTCATCTTTCTTAGGGGTCACTTGAAGAAGTCAGATTGTAAAAGTTGCATGTACCCACAAGTAGCTTTATAAAAGGTTGGTTGCTGACAAATCAGTAGATAGACAACCTTCTCAGTTTCCTTAAATTAGTAAGCTATTTCCTTTGTGTAGAAGGAAAGGGAGAGAGAGAGATTTTATGCTTTCCACAGGATAGGTAGTTACTTGCCTTGAATGTATTCCAGCTTCTGGAAATTAAGAGGGAAAGAACAAAGTGACTTAGAAGGGCAACTTAAGACCATCATTATAGCTAACTTACATTATTTATGGCTGTGACAGACCTCTAATCAGCTATTAGAAGCTGGAGATTTTTGATGCCAAATTAATCTAGAATGTTGAAGCTTGAATCTGTCTCAAGAAGGGCTTGAGTTCCAAAAGGATCCTGGAGTAAACTAGAAAGAAGCCTTACTTGGGCCAGGTCTACATAGGGGACCAAAGTTAGTTTGAAGTGTTACTAATAAAAGGTATGACAGTTTTTGTGTAGTTCTATTACTAGGCATATGTTGTAAGTCTCAGTGATGTTATAAAGCTCCATGCCTTGTACTTCTTTCTTTTCCTTGTACTAGTTTTACACATAATAGGTACTCCAGGAATTCAAGAAATGCCTACTTGCACTATATGTAACAGTACTTTTCTCCTTTTCTTAATATATTACGATTTTCTGAAGACCATTTAAGATAGAAAAGGTTTTATAATATAAACCCACCATGATCTTATCACATTTCTATGGGTGTATATTATGCTATGTTACTACTTATTGTCACATTTGGCTGGTTTAATAATCTTTTTAAAATGTAGTTGTCTTTAAGATAATTTAATACGGTTCTTAACACTACAATTGTTTTATGCCTTATGTCTAAGTTTTAGGTATTGCACAACGTGGTCCCACTTCATGCCTACTTACCCAACTGCAACTTCATTTCAGTTGAAAAGCTGAATCTATAAACTCTTCCAATTAGCAAAAATTGTACTAGTTTTTCTAAGGAACATATTTATATATTTGATTTTTCTAAAAATTCTAAATTTCACTTGAATGTATGTATTTATTTTGCATTACAGGCACTGGAGATATTATTGCTGTCATGATAACAGAATTGAGGGGTAAGGATATTTTGAGTTATCTGGAGAAAAACATCTCTGTACAAATGACAATAGCTGTTGGAACTCGAATGCCGCCAAAGAACTTCAGCCGTGGTTCTCTGGTCTTCGTGTCAATATCCTTTATTGTTTTGATGATTATTTCTTCAGCATGGCTCATATTCTACTTCATTCAGAAGATCAGGTACACAAATGCACGTGACAGGAACCAGGTGAGCTACTAGAACTCTACAGCAATTAGTTCTTATCAGCCATAATCCATAGACATCTATTGTGATCACACATCTTGAAACTTTTTTTTTTATTAAAAACAAAGCTATAACCTCAAGTCATTGTATTATATTGAAAACATATCTACACTGATATTTTAGAAACTCCTTGGGGAAATTGTTCTATTTATAGTTATTACTGATAATATTCTGGTTAGGTAGATAATGTCATATGATATGATATAAATAATCCTATTAATTTGAAGAAATAACAGAGTTGTATTTTTTAAAAATTGTTTAATTCTAATTAGTCATACATGACAATGCATTTTGATACATCATACATAAATGGAGTATAACTTCTCTTTCTTCTGGTTGTACATGATGTAGAGTTACACAGGTCAAAGTTGTATTTTTAAACTGATAGCTTTGGTTGTCACAAGAGAGGGGAGCTGGGAGGATTGAGGAGATTTCATTCTATACCATTTTCCATGTGAAAATTTTTCCCACATAAATTTTGAACTCTGTATTATCTATTCAGGAGGGAAAAAAATCAATTAAAAATAAATTCCCTGTCATATCTAAACTCAGACATGGGGTGAGGGTGAGGTAGCAAAGAACAATAGCAGAAATCTTTCTGAATGGTCATTTTAGAAATTCTGTCAATCTACACGTTCTAAGGGCTCAGTGAATTTTGGTTGAATGAATAAAGACTCTGTAGAGGCAGTTCCCTGGAATGGAAGGGGTAGAGAGATGATGGTTCTCTGGGTTTGTTAGTTTGTATGATGTCCCAAGAGTTGGGTTTGGGTTTTCCCTGTCCTAGACTTTTCCTATAGGAACCTAAGAAGTGAATTACTTAAGAGAGAAGCCAAGTTTTGCATAGCGCCATCTTGTTCTAACGGTACATATGAATTCCTGTGGGGGAGTTGGAATTTTCATCTCTTCTTATTCTAGTAAAAAAAGCACAGACTTTGGCATAGAAGAGGTCTGAGTTCAAATTTCTACCTTACTGCCAGTTTACCTATTGCTTCCTGGACAGTTTATTTAGCTTCTCAACTTGTTTTTTCATCTGAAAATAGTTAGAAAATTTCTTTTTGTTTGTTTTTGCAGTCCTGGAAATTGAACTCAGGGCTTCATGCAAACTAGTGAAATCTCTACCACTGAACCACATCCCCAGCCTTTGAAATTTCTGAAAACTACAATTTATTGAACATATACATGCCAGGCTCTGTGAAATATCTTGTACACCTTTGAATTTTTATTTTAATTTCTATTATTTATAATTGCAAACTTACAAAAAGTTGCAAGAACAGATTATCCAGCTGTTAATATTTTGCTCTATTTTCTTTTCTATGTATATATATTTTTTGTAACCATTTGAGAGTAAATTTGAGATATGGTGCTCCCCACACCTTTATACTTCATTGTGTATTTTGTAAAAACAAGAACATTCTCTTCTATAACCATAGTATGATTATCAAAATCAGGAAATTAACATTGATGCAGTGAACTATCTGATCTACAGACTTTTTTCAAGTTGTGTAAAAGTCCTCAATAATGTCCATTTTGACAGAAAAGAAACCCCAGATTGATTGGATCAGATTGTCCATTGCATTCCCATTGTCATTTCTCTTAATGTTTCATGACATTGACATTTGCCAAGAGGGTCAGATTTTGTGTTTGAGTTTGTCTGACGTTCCTTCATGATTAGATTCAGGTTATGTGTACTTTCTTAGAAATACTAGCCCTTTGCATTTTTTAAAACTTTATTTTGAGATAATTGATGATTCAGTTGCATTTGCAAGAAATAATGCAGAGATCTGTTTTCCCCCAGTGATAACATATTGCTTAATTATACTAAGTATTACAACCCAGAAATTGATGTGGATGTAATCCACTGATCTTACAACATTCACTGGACTCTTAAGATTTCTCCAGTTTAATTTGTATTTGTGTGTGTGTATGTGTGTGTGTGTGTGTTTAGTTCTGTGTAGTCTTATATTCATGTGGTCATCACAGTCAAGATGTGCTGCTCTTATAGCCATAGCACGCACCTTCTTCCCTAACTCCTCACCACCACAAATCTGTTCCCTGTCTCTACAGCTTTGTCATCTCAAGAATGCTATGTAGATAGAGTTATATTGTACTTCACCTCTAGAGTTTAGATTTCTTCATTCAGCATAATTACCTTGAGGTCTTTCCAACTCATGTGTATGAGTAGTTTATTCTATTTTAATAATTTTGGTTTTAATTTGCATTTTCCCAATCACTACTGATGTTGATCATCTTTTCATGTGTTTATTTGCCATCCTCTTCAGTGAAATGTCGATTTATGTCTCTTGCCCATTTTTCTGCCTGGGTTTTTTTTCACTGCTTAGTGTTGGGTGTTGTTCAGATATTCTATATACAAGTCCTTTGTCAGATGTGTGGTTTGCAAATATGTTCTTGCAGTCTAGTTTGTCTTTTTAACCTCTTTATTGGGTCTTTTGAAAAGCAAAATTTTTTTAATTTTGATGAAGCTTAATTTATTAATTTTTCCTTTTATGAATTGTGGTTGGTGCCAAATCTAAAAATGAAAACCCTGCCTAACCCTAAATATCCCAAATATTTTCTTTTTCTTTCTCCTAAAAATTTTATAGTTTTACATTTTAGTTTTAAGCTTGTAGTTTATTTATTGGAAACTTTTTCTCTAACATATGCATTTAGTACTATAAATTTTCCTCAGCACTTCTTTATCTATGCCCCACACATTTTCAATTGTTAATGGTTTTAACATATTTTCATTTAGTTTTTTTTTTTTATTTTGAGACTTCCTCTTTGACTTATGTGTTATTAAGAAATGTATTTAGCCAGGCACAGTGGCACATGCCTGTAATTCTAGTGGCTCCAGAGGCTGAGGCAGGGATCATAAGTTCGAAGCCAGCCTCAGCAACTTAGCAAGGCCCTAAGGAACTTAGCAAGACCCTGTCTCTAAATAAAATACAAGAAAGGGATAGGGTTGTAACTCAGTGTTTAAGTGCCCTTGGGTTCAATCTCTGGTACCAAAAAAAAAAATGTGTTTAATATCCACTTAATATTTTTTATTATCTTGGTGTTATTGTCACTATTATCTTAGTAACTCCATTATGATCAGAGAAATACTTTGATACCTATTCTTTTTCTGTTTATTAAGATTTGTTTTATATTCGCCTTGGTGAATGTTTCATGGATACTTAAAATGTGTATTCTACTGTTGGATGGAGCGTTGTATAAATTTCAGATCAGTCACTCAGGCTGTGCCCATGAGGAGCTTGGCTGGGAGATTACCTTCCCACTGTGTGCTGGTGGAACTAGGGTAGGAGAAGTAGTGTGATTTTCCCCTGGGCATTTGGCTAGAGTAGAATAAGTATTGCCTGGAAAGTTTTCTGACATTAGATCACCTTCTTCCTGGTACATTGACTGGAGGAATTAGGCTTTTCTTGGCTTTGTCTGTTCCTGTTGGCAGTTCCAGATTGGAGGCTTTTGTAGCACATTGTCTAGAATATATGGGAGACAGTAAGGAAGCCCAAGGAACTCAGCACCCTGTGTTTCTTCAAGTCTCAAAGTTTCTGGATAACCCCCTCCTCTTTCCTTATTATAATATGCCATATAACTTTAACAACAACAACAAAAAAAAACAGATTAAAAGTTTGTTTTAAAAAACATGTTGCCATATGAAATATTGAAAATAAAATGATGAGCTGCTTAACAGAAAGCCTATAGTAATAAGCTGAATGTAGCACTTCCAGAGACCTTTGGAAAAAACTCATGGTTGTCCCAGGAGCCTCCTATTTGAAGGTGGAGCTTTAATTAGCACCCAGTAAGAGGCCTATGTGTGATGAAGGAGTAAATGCAGTCACCATCTGGCACAGGCTATAAACAGGGCTTGTTTCCCTAGCATTTGTTTTGTGGCTTCTTTCAAAGTGTCCCTCTCCAGACAGTGCTTCAGTGGAAGGTGATATTCTAACCGTTTTTCTTCCTTCCGTTTTCCCTAACATTGAGAAATGCTTGATGAAATTTTTATGTGGCTTAAAAAGCTTAGCTTATTAAAGTTTAATAAGCAGGTGGCGGCAGCTCAACTGGTTGAAACCTTTGTCTATTTTAAAAGGCCAGAACTAGAACCAAGGAAAAACAGTGAGTTAAGAGACTCCCATTTTCTCCAAAAAATGTTATAATGAAGCAGTTAATTCTTCAGAATATGCTACTAAGGAGAGCTGTACATTGTAAATAACTTTCTAAGCACAATGGTAACACTTCAGACCATTTTACTTGTGATATGAAAATCTAATGCTTTGGTTTTTAGTTTACTGCTTAAGTGTCTGTGGTTTGTTCTTCCTGAAAAACTGTTTCAATACATCAAAATACTATGTTTAGGCACAAATAGCTCAGATGATGGCAGACGGTAAACTTAAATGTTATGTCACTTTCTAAGTTAAGTCAGTGATGGTTGTTTTACTCAAAAGGGTAAATATTTAGTGCTTTTATATTGAAAAGATGCCCAAGGATTTTTCTGAAAATTGTAATTTTTAAAATAATTTCATGATTAATACTGCACTTTTAGTCCCAAAGTAGCCAAATCTGATTCCTAAAACTACAATAAAATTTTTATTTTGCTGTTGAAGAAAAGGGCAGATATAAAAATTTTCACAGCTTAATGGACTCTTGAATTTAGAATATCTTATGAAAATTTCCTGTAAAAAATGCATATAATTTTTGCAAAAACTTTTTTAACATGTGGATACAGTATCCTAGACTTTATAAAAGTCTCCAGGTTAGTGAGAGTGAAATACAATTTTAGTGAAATACAATTTTGTTACTTATTTTCACTTTAAAAGTTCAGTGAGGGTTAGGGTTGTAATTCAGTGGTAGAGCGCTTGCCTCACACGTGTGAGGCACTGGGTTCGATCCTCAGCACCACATAAAAATAAATATATAAAATAAAGGTATTGTATCCATCTACAACTAAAAAATATTTTTAAAAAAAGTTTATTGAGTAGTCAATTGAAGAATGCACTTGCATGTGAAAATATAGAAGTATACCAAATATTCCTGTGTCAGAGGAAAGCTAACACTTGTTAGTACTTTGCATTTATACATTTAATCTTTGAAAAACTACAGATTCAAAAGCTTTTTCCTTCCAAATTGGGGGGTAAGTAGGAAAATTACATATGGCTTCCAGACTTTTCCTCTAGGAAAGGATTATATGGTCAAGAAAAGGCAGATTACTTTGTCTTTATTGTATGATAGAATGAATTTTGTTTATTAGAGATTAACAGTTCTAAAAGAACTAAAAAGAATAGGTGTTTGAACTGAATTTATTATTTCACTAATTTTTTTTAGCTATGGCCAATACTTCTTTTTCATGCCCTACTGTATAATCAATTTACACAAATAAACAACACTTTCCATATGCAGAGACTTTATGCCTTCTAAATGTTCTACAGCAAGAGCTTAAGGTTTTTTGTTGTGTTTTTTTTGTGGTGGTGTTGTTTTCTGTAGCAGAGTTTCCTCTCAAGATTAAAATATTTTGAAGATGTTGATTTCTGAATCCTTGGAATTTCAGAGGGCCAGGAAGTCATGCTGTTTAATGAATTAAAGAATGAGCTTACATTTTGTTGGGAAGGCAGACAGGCATCATCAAAATTCTGTGTGGTATAACTTTCTCTTTTGGGCAAAATGATGTTATTCCAGGTTAGTCAGGGACACTTCACAGAAGGTAGTGAATTTGAGATGAAGTTCAAAGGAGAATATGCCTTCATCAGTCAGAGACTGGAAGTAAAGTGAGGCAGAGGGATCATTGTCCACAGAGCTGAGGATAGATAAAAAGAGACTGAAGAGTTGAATGACAGAACATTAGGAATAGTGGGGAGGAGGCTGGAACTGTTGATTAGATGAGTAAATTTATAGTATGAAGGGCTTGAATTACATGCTAAGGAGTTTAAACCTTATTCTCTAAGCAATAAGAAGTCAAACCAAGGTTTTTAGCAGTAGAGTGATAGATTTTTCCTGATAGGCAAGGCTGTCTGGGGACATGGGGAGCCAGCTACTTTAGAGGCAAAAACTGAAAGCATACAAGGTATTAATAAACAGGGTATAGAGACAGCTAAAGGGAGGGATTGGGACACAGGGAAATGGCTTATGGAAAAGAGCCAGAGACACTTCTTTGGACACAAAAAGAGGGGAAAAAAGTGATGAGAGTGAATGAAGAAGGGTATAGATCATAAGATATTCTCAGTCAGGAGAAAATTATATTCACAGCATCAGGATTTCACCAACGTTTAAAAGAGAAACTCATCTATGTAATCTTGATAAAGACCTAATGCTGTTTCTGCAGAAGAATTCTGATTACTGAAAGAAGATGAGTTTCATCAGTTTTCTGTCCTCTGCATTTAGTGAGCTTTTAACAAATTATTCCTGTTAGAATAAGCAGTGTGAATTGTTTTGAATTGTTTTCTACCAGTTTCATTTTTTACCTCTTGCATTCAGATATAGATTAGTGTTTTCATTGGTATATTTGTCAGTTTTGATCAAGTGAAACAAGATATTCTGACACCCCCCCCCTTCAATTTCCCTTGAGATTTTATAATATTGGAAGTATATTTTTACAGTGTTCCTATAATATAGGAAGTATATTTTACATTGTAAAAAGGACTAGGCTAGAGAACCAGAAGCCCTAGGAGTCTAATCTTGATATTTAACTAATTGTATAGAGATTACCTGAGCTCTGTCTGGGTCTTAGTTTTTCTCCTTTGTAAAATGAGGCATTCCTGTGGTTTTGACATTTCTAACCTTCTGTGTATGGCATGGTGTAAACTCAAGGGGTTTTATTGCTTGAGGAATGGAGCTGGGACATGTAGCTCAGTGGTGCATCACTTGCTTAGCATATGCAAGGCCATGAGTTTGGTCCCCAGTCCCCGTTACTCCACAAAAGGAAAGGATATACAGAGAATAAGAGTGTTGATAGAACATTATGGAACATTGCTTTGGAAAATAGAGTTGATAGTTTGCACTTAGTTTAGTGAATTTCTCAAAGGGAATATAGAAAAGGTTGTTTGTTTTTTAATATAGAAAAAGAGTGTTTTCCTGCTATACTCTCACAACTGCTATACAGTCACACACTTCTGACACTAGATGTAGTAGGGCTTCCCACATTCCAAACAAGCAATCCTCCAGCCAGTTCTTCAGTGGACACCAACAGAAAGTCTTCTGATTTAATTCAGTTCTGGTACTGTCTACCTGGAGATGGTGTCATCTCACAGGATAGAAGATTTGGCTCCACAAGACTGCTCCTGACTCAATGCCATTTGTAAGCCCCATATTGTTTAACCTGTGCTTCTGACTGACTGGCTGTAAATTAGGGTTCCCGTGACCTCTTCCTGGGGTTCAACTAATTTACTAGAGCTGTTCACAGAACTCAGAGAAACATTTACTTAAATTCAACAGTTTGCTATAAAGAATATTAAAAGGATATAGGTGAAGAGATGCATAGGGTAAGATTATGTGGGAATCGGCATGGAGCCCTCTCCTGGTGTGTTACCTCTCACCTTCCACACCTTTGCCATTCAGAAATTCTCCAAATCCAGTCCTTTTGGGATTTTATGGATGCTTCATTACATAGGCATGGCTGACTGAATTATTGGCCTTCAGTGGTAAAGCAATTTAAACTTTGAGGACCCCTATGGAGGTTGTCTCTCAAAAGTCTTAGCTCTCTTGTCTTACCTTTGACCAGTCACCTTCCTGTAGCCATCCATCAGTTAGCTCATTAGCATACAAAAGACACTTATTGCTTTGAAGATTCCAAGGATTTTTAGGAGCTTTATACCACAAGAAAACAGACCAAATATATTTTTCAAAGTATCACAGTCTCAAAAGAACAGTGTGAGAATACATTTTTTTTTCTTTTTTGGGAAGAGGGAGGCCCTTATAATTGCAAATTTCACACATACACACACTCACTATGATTCAGCAAGTCTGGATTGGTTCTAATGAACCATCTTTTTTTTTTTTTTTAATATTTTTTAGTTGTAGATGGACACAGTGTATTTTTATTTTATTACTTTGTATGTGGTGCTGAGGATCGAACCCAGGGCCTCATGCATGCGAGGCAAGCACTCTACCACTGAGCTACAATCCCAGCCCCTAATGAACCATCTTTTGATCTGGGGGAAATTGCTTAATCTCTCTGTACCTCAGTCTCCTCTTCTGTAAAATGGGAATAATGTCAGTTTCTTATAAAGTAACTGTGAAGATTACGTGAGTCAGTACACGTGAAAGACTTAAATGTTATATACTAAATAACTCTTTAGTTACTATAAATATCATTATCATTACTATTATTATTATTATTATTATTATTATTAGACACCCAAGACAGATTTAGTGCATTTGCCTCATGGATCACATCTTGAAAAATGGGGACTTATTGGCATGGTGTTGAAGTGAAGATGAGAGAGCTTAATTAGAAGTAAATTCATGAAAGGAAATTATACTTCATTGTAGGTATTTGAGAATCAGCAGGATACAAACAGTACTAGAACCAAGAGGGAAAAAAAATAGTGATTTTTTTGTGTGATATTTAGATTCAAATGAGAGAGAAAAATTTTATGTATGTGAACAGTGTAACCAAAGTATATTCATCACAGAGTGATGGAAAACGTTGAAGGAGATATTTAAAACTTTAGTGATAATTCAAAGGTAATAATACTGAAGCCCAGTTCAAAGAAAAATAATCACAATGAAGATATTTGAAATTTACATAAAACACAGATTTTTTTACTTTTGCCACAGATTTTGAATGTTCAAAAATGGAAGCAGTTGTATATCCAACTGCAAAGGGAACTGTCTAGTTATATGCCATACATGCATTCACATGAGCCTGCTGAAAGCCAGACTGCTGCTCTTATCAGCATTAAGGAAGGTAGCCAGTGGAAGAAGAGAGATAGTTGAGTCATTCCTAAGAATCAGAAAACTGGAAATCATGAATACCCTCAAAAGGAGAAGGCTTCATGCTGAATGGAAACTTCACCAAATAGATCTGAGAACAACTAGTGAAGCAGAGATGGTACCACAAATTATAAGCAAGTAAAATGGAGAAAAACAAAATAAAACATGGAGACCCATTAAGGTGCTTCAGAAGAACAGAGGGTAGTTGGGCAGCCTAAGCCCTTGAGGTAATCACTAACGCACACACACTCATCCTCAAAGCCAGCAGATTCATGGATAAATATGTAAACATTTCCATTAAATTAAGGACAATACAGAGATATTCATGTTCTGCTCTATTTAACATTTTTTTATTTTTTATTGATTCTTTTAGTTATACATGACAATAGAATCTATTTTGACATAATTGCACGAGCACAGAATATATCTTGTTCTAATTTAGACCCCCCAGTACCTCTTCTTCCACTTGTATTAGCCTATGCATTTAGGTAAAGAGAAACAGTAAGTGGTATAAGACATGGGAAAGTATCTTGGGAGACTGAGGCAGGAGGATCGCCTGTTCAAAGCCAGCCTCAGCAAATGCAGGATGCTAAGCAACTCAGTGAGACCCTGTTGCTAAATAAAATACAGAATAGGGCTGGGGATGTGGCTCAGTGGTTGAGTGCCCCTGAGTTCAATCCCTGGTGCCTCCCCCCATGACAGATACATAAGACTATTCATTATGATATTATTTGTTTTGATTAGAAAACTTTGTATGTGTGTATTTATGTATTTTGTACTGAGGATCGAACCCAGGGATGCTTTGCCACTGTGTCCCAGCTCTTGTGTTTTTTATTTTGAGATAGGGCCTCACTAAGTTGCTGAGGCTAACTTTGAACTTGGCAATCCGTCTGCCTCAGCTTCCCAAGCCTCTGGTATTGTAGGCATGTGCTACCATGAAAAAACAAACAAACTAACTTTGATTTAATTTAAAAGAGAATGAAAAGTAATCCCTAAAATGAAATTTAGAAGTCAAAGAATATGAAAAAAAAATTTAACCTAGTGATTTCCCCAAAGAAATTCTAGTTTCAAAACATCATTGCACTATTATTTATAATAGCAAAAGACTTGAAATACCCAAATGTCCAGCAGTAGAGGTCTGACTGAATAAAAAACAGTATTTTATTCAGTGAAATAGTCTGAATGGAGGAGTAGTTTATAGCTGGAAAAAAGAGTTCTAAAGGTCTCTATATGATTCTGTGGAGTGATCTCTAGAGTGTATTATGAAGGGGAAAAAGTTTTGATGTACTAGTTTATTTTAAGGAGGAGAGAGATTGTTAAAATGCATTTGTATGTATGAATATACATAGGACGTGTGTCTATATACATGTATACTTACATGTATATAATTTAAGAAATAATTTAAGAGTTAAAATATGAGGAATTATTACTTTGAGGGTAAGGGAACAGGGTGGAAGAGATAGAGCTGAAATTGAGAATTCCCTATACCTAATTTTACAGTTTTGACTTGGGAAACATGTGTTTTCTATAATTTGTTTTTAATCATCAAAATAAATGGAAAGAAATCTGAATGTATTTCAGGATGGTGACACATACACAGAGAAATTGTTTATAGGAACTTTTTTTTTAATGGCACATTTCTTTTGGGATATAGTATAGGAATTTTTAAAAAGTAAGTTGCTTTTATTAGTCTTATTAGCAATTACAGTGATTATTATTTTGAAACTATTGTATACATTGTAGGCCAAAGCAAATACATAATGTCTTCTTTTTTTTTTTAATTTTTTTTAGTTGTAGATGGACACAATATCTTTATTTATTTATTTTTATGTGGTGCTGAGGATCGAACCCAGTGCCTCATACATGCAAGGCAAGCGCTTTACCACTGAGCCACAATCCCAGCCCCCATAATGTCTTAATAATACTAGAAACCAAGATTTTTAGATTAAGCAAAAACCTAAAATTAAAGAAATTAAGTAATAACTCTGTAACTTTATTTTGGAATTGGAAATAACAGTATAAATACACCACTTACTTTTCTTTTTTTGAAAACACAGTTCCTCTGTTCATGACCATGACAATTCAGAAACAATGAATATCCCTGTTTATAGAAGAATGACAATAAATGCTGAAGGAATAGCAGAATTTGGGGAAATACTGTTTGGGGGTCTGTGGATATAGTTCAGTGGCAGAGCCTGTATGAGGCCCTGAGTTTGACCCCTCCCCCCAGCACCACAAAAAAAGAAAATACAAAAATTGCTATTTTACATCCTCAATAAAATAATGAATTTCTACTCTACCTCATTTTACCCTTAGGCTGCTCTAGGGTTGTCTTTAAATGTCACTTCCTACTTAGAGGAACCTAGGGATCCTTGGGGGAAATCACTACAAATTTAAGGCTGAAAATGTATAGTGGATCTTCTGTCACAAAACAAAGAACGTATTAAGACCATGCTGGTGGTATAAGGATCTAGTTGTCCTCTTAAAGGACCTCTCCATATCCATAAACGAGGCAGTTACAGCATGTAAGGAATAAAAACTGCAAGTGATTTGAAACTAGAGATTGTTAGAGGACCAGCTTGTTACTCTGAAAATCACAAATTTGAAAGAAAATTGTTTTTTCTATACAGGTTATTACATGGTAATTAGTTCACGAGGGAAGTTTTTATAAAAGAATTTCAAGTAATAAATTATGGAATTATAAAATCATTATTGAGGGGCTGAGGTTGTGGCTCAGGGGCAGAGCGCTTGCCTTGCACGTGTGAGGCACTGGGTTCGATCCTCAGCACCACATAAACAAAAATAAAGACACTGTCCATGTATAACTAAAAATATTTAAAAAATAAAAAAGTTGATCACTTTTAAAAAAACAAACAAACAAAAAAGAAAATCATTATTGAAATGATCATCTATCATTGCTAAAATCAGACACAAGATTCATGTGAGATTTAAAATGGATGGACCAGGCTGACAAAACCTGAACACACTAATCATGCTTAATATCACCAGGATATCACTTGGTAGATGATATTCTTGCCAAAGCAATTGAATCTAAGAACGGTTGTGGAAGAAACAGACCAAATAAATTGACACCAAGAGGAATCAGCCAGTTTAAAATGTGTGATGTTCTGTAGGACAAATCACCCAGTTTTGTCCTTCAGAAATGATATTTAAATTTAAAAATATGGTTAGAGACATCTGCTTTTGGCTAAGATGTAAAAATGAACTTGCTTTGCCCTCTTGTCTGAAACAGTTAATAAGAAAAAAATAAAATATGAAAACAACTTCAAGACATTAGATAACAGACAGCAACGGCCAGAGATTCCTGAGAAATGGGAAACAAATGAGGTGAGCCTAGGATTGTCCATTTTAAATGTCTTGAGTTTCAAGGTGACTATATAGAGGGCCATGGCAGAGTACAGAGTCCTGCTTCCTTGGAAGGAACAGAGCTGAGATCTGGGAGAACAAGATGACTAACATTCTTAGAACACAGTAATGAAGAGGAGAGAAATGCATTGGCGGGGCCGGGGGGGTGCACAGATAAAGCCCTGAGATGTACAGAGTCCAGCTGTCTTGCATATTCTCCAGAGTACTGATCAGCACATATGTGTGAAAACTACCTAAGGCTGTGGTGGGAGGTCGGGGAAATCCAGATGATTTGAGGATAGTATATATTCAGAACTGAATTTTCACAATTTTCACTTTCTACTCCTAGGTGAGATCAGGCAAGTTCAGGGTGGTATGGCTGTAGATTCACTTTCAACTTCCAAACCTCTCCCTACATCATTCCCAAGTCATTAAATAGTGACTGTTTTCTAAGCTCCTTAAGCCTCAAACCATGGTGTTATCTTCATCCCCTTCTCTTTGTCTTAAACCCCACATCTAATCCACCTACCTTCAAAATATATTCTATACAATAACCATGAACAATCCAAAAAAGAAAGAAAACTGTTCCATTTAAAATAATATTAAAAGGTGAAATACTTAAGGATAAACTTAAGAAGTGAAAGACTTATACCCTGAAAACTAAAAAGTATCGCTAAAGGGAATTAAAGAAGATGCAAATACAGATGGAGTAGCCCTTATCTAAGTGTCCAGGACCAGACGTGTTTCAGATTTCTTAAGTTTTCCAGATTTTGGGATACTTGCATACATTTTACTAGTTGAGTATCGCTAATCCAAAAATCTGAAATTCAGAATGCTCCACAATCCAAAATGTTTTGAACACATGATTTCAGAGCATTTTGGATATCAGATTTTCTGAGTAGGAATGTTCAACACATAAATGCAAAGACGTCCTGTGTTCATGAGTTGAATACTCTAAATTGTTTAGATGTCAGTACTACCTAAAGTCATCCAGAGAGTCATTGCAGTCCCTATCAAAATCCTAATGCTTCTTTTCCCCAAAATAGAAAATTCATGCTAAAATTTATATGAAATCTCAAGAGATCCCCGACAACTAAAAAATCTTGAAAAAGAAGGAAAAGGTTAAAGGTCTCATGCTTCCAAATTTTAAATTGTACTACAAAATCACAATCAACCCAGTGTGGTACTGGCATAAAGACAGATCTGTAGAATAGAAAAGAGTGCCAAGATCATTCACTGGGGTACAAAAATTAACTCAAAATGGACCAAAGACCTAAATGCAAGAGCCAGAATTATAAAATTTTAGAACAAAATGTAGGGGAAAGGCTTTGTAACACCAAATTTGGCATAGATGTCTTGGTTATGGCACCAAAAGCACAGGTCAAAAGAAGAGGAATTGATATGGTGAAGTGCATATATCAAAATTAAGGACATGTATGCACAGTAAGAGGAAGGAGAATAGGAGGAGGAAGAGAGCAGGGAAAGTGGGGGAAATGGGAACTAAAATGGAGTAAATCAAATTCCATGCATGTATGATTTTGTCAAAATGAACCCAACTTCTATATGTAACTATAATGCTATAATAAAAAATGAAATAAATAAAAGTAAATTATATAAAAAATAAAAATAACTATCCATAAAAAGACAATCAACAACAACAAGGCAACCATGGAATGGAAGAAAATATTTTCAAATCATAAGGGGGTTAATATCCAGAATATTTAAAGAACTCTTATAACAAAAAACTAAACAACCAAGCACCCAATAAGCACTATAAAAGATGCTTAATATCAGTAATCACTAAGGAAATGCAAATCAAAACCACAGTGAGTTGGGGGCTGGGATTGTAGCTCAGTGGTAGAGCGCTTGCCTCGCATGCGTGAGGCCCTGGGTTCGATCCTCAGCACCACATACAAAGCAATAAAATAAAGACATTGTGTTCATCTACAACTTAAAAAAAAAAAAAAAAAAAAAAAAACCACAGTGAGTTATCACCCGACACCCATTAGGATGGCTAATATAAAAACAAAAAATTACAACTGTTGACATAGATCTGGAGGAACTAGAATCCTGTGTGTTGCCAGTACATATGTAAAATAAAGTGTCTGCTGTGGAACATGATATGGCAGTTCCTCAAAAGATTCAATGTTACTTTTAATATGTTGCAGTTACTCCACTCTGGATTTATACCTAAAAGAGTAGAAAACAGACTCAAACAGATCATATATTACACTCATGTTCATAGCAACATACTTGATAGTAGGCAAAAGGCAGAAGCAGCCCAACTCAAGATTCCATCTACAGATAAATGGACAAATAAGGGCTGGGGTTGTACCTCAGTGGTAGAGCACTTACTTTAGCACGTGTGAGGCACAGGGTTCGGTTCTCAGCACCACGTAAAAAATAAATAAATTGAATAAAGGTATTGCATTCATCTACAACTAAAAAAATATATATATTTTAAATGGATAAATAAAACGTCACATATACATAGAACAGAATATTATTTGGCCTTTAAAAAGGAAGGAAATTTTGAGACTTGGTATAATGAGGATGAAGCTTGAAGATTTTGTGCAATGACAAATATGCCAAAGAAAAACACTTTGATTCCTCTTATAAGATAGCCAGAATAGGGCTGGGATTGTGGCTCAGTGGTAGAGCGCTTGCCTCGCATGCATGAGGCACTGGGTTCGATCCTCAGCACCACATAAAAATAAATAAATAAAAAAGATACTGTGTCCATTTACAACTAAAAAAATATTAAAAAAAAAAAAGATAGCTAGAATAGTCAAAATTATAGAGACAGAAAGTAGAGTGGTTATTGCCAAGGGCTGGAGGAAAGGAGAATGGGGAGTAGCTATCCTATGTATATTAGTTTCAGTTTTATAAGATTAAGAGTTTTAGAGATGCACAACAGTGAATATATTTGACTCACTGAGCTGTACACTTAAAAATGGTTAAAATGGCAAATTTAATGTTGTGCATGTTTTAATGACTTAAAAAGGTAATTTGAAATATAACAATGTAGAGTGTATAAGTAAAATGGATAACAACACAAAGGCCAAAAGGAAATTCAAAGTATACTATGTAAGACTTTTGTACTATATAAGAGGTAGTACAATTACTTGAAGTTCATCTGTAATTAGAGATTTATGGATTAAGCCAGGCATGGTGGTGCGTGTCTGTAATCCCAGTGGCTTGGGAGGCTGAGGCAGGAAGATTGCAAGTTCAAAGTGAGGCCCTAATCAACTTAGAACTTGTCTCAAAATATAAATAAATAGATTAAAAGGGCTGGGGATATGGTTCAATGGTTAAGGACCCCTGGGTTCAATCCCTGGTACCCCCCCCCCCAAAAGAAGTATGCATTAACCCTAAAGCAACCACTAAAATAACACAATAAAGAATTACAACTTAGTCAACAAAGGAGATAAATGCAATCATTAAAAATACTCAGTCCAAAAAAGGGAAAAGGGAATTGAGAACAAATACCAAGTAGATAGACTTAACCATAACCATATCCATAATCTCACTAAAGTATATGTCTAAATAACCCCATTGGAAGCAGAGATGAAGAGATTGGGATAAATGGCTCAGTATGAGGCCTTGGGTTTCATCCCAAGCACCACAATAAATAAGTATAAAAATATGAATAGGTTAAAAAGATGAAAAAGTTATACCATATCAACAAATTAAAGTTGATGTGGCTACATTAATACTGGAGTAGATTTCAGGGCAGTTATTGCTAGGGATAAAATTGACTTCTTAATAAAATGGTCATAAAACTGAATGTTTATGTGTCTAGTAACAGTGCTTCAAAAACTTGAAGTGAGGACCTGGAACTACAGTATGAAATAAACAAAAGTATAATTATAGTTGGAGAGTTAAAAACCCCTCTTGAAAACTGGATAAAATAAGTAGACAAAGAAATCAGTAAATACATGAAACACAAACAACATAAATAACAAACTTGACCAGATGGACATTTGTAGAAAACTTCATCCAGTCAAAGAAGAACACACATTCTCTTGAAGTACACTCAAGAACATTCTTATTCCCTACTCGTCACCTCCTACTGGGGATTAAACCCAGAAACATTTACCACAGAGCTTCATCCCTAGTCCCTTTTATTTTTTCCTTTTAAATAGGGTCCCCTAAGTTGCCCAAGCTGACCTCAAACTTGAAATCCTTCTGCCTCATCCTCTGGAGTTAGTTTCAATAGATCCCTTAAAGGATTCAAGTTCACACAAAATGTGTTCTCTAACCACTTGAAATTAAATAAGAAATCAATAACATAAATATCTCTGAGACATCTCTAAATATTTGGAAATTAACTTCTAAACAATAAGATGAAGATAATAAAAGGGAAATTAGAAAACCATTTGAACTGAATGAAAATGAATTAAATGTATTAAAATTTAGAGGATGCCACTAAAGTAGTTCCTGAAAATAATAGACTTCATATTCATGGAGTTTCAAAGTGTAATATTTAATATACGTCAGAGTGTACCCTTTAAGTATATGTGATTATTCTAAGTCATATCTTCATAAGACTGTTAAAAAGCAGGGGAAGTATTATAGACGGGACTCAGGATAAAAGAGATTTTAGAGACATAGGAACCAAGTGTAGTGTTTGAATTGGTATCCTGATTCAAGCAAGCTAGCTATTAAGGCATTCTGTAGATCACTAGAGAAATTGTAGAATGGTCTAAAAGACAGTGTGATTTTTTTAAAATCCTCCTGAAAGAATCTGAAGACTCCTTTATTTAAAGTCCTTTATTTTACTCCTTTAGCTTCAGCATCTGCCTCTGCTCACAGTTTAAGATACAGTTGTATCTAGATAACCATCTCCCCCAGTATGCCTGGGACAGTTTCAGTTCGTTTCCATCCTCCCAGTGTGAACTCTGACTCACAAAGCATTCCTATTTGAGCAAATCGCTACTCACAGTAATTAAATTGAAGTGTACATCCCTTTCCACACTTGTACTTCACATCTATTTTTCTTTAGGTCTAGACACTTCCTTTGTCTAAAATCCCCCTTCCTGATCTAATCCCTTCCTTATCTAACTCCTTCCTACTTAGTTTCCCAAGTCTTAGCTTTGGCATTATTTTTTCAAAGCCTTCCCTGACATTCCTCCTCTGCTCTGTTCCCAACCTAAATGAGATTGCCTCCTTTTACTGTCATTCCACCCAGGGTGGTCCATCTTGTACATTAGCTTAGAATGTGGTTTATTGGTCTTTTCCCCAATGCAGATAGTGTCTCAGGGTTAGGGGTTTACTGTCTTTTCACTTTGGATTCATTAGGATCTAGCAATTGTCAGTATCTAGTCATTAGCAATGTCTGGCAAAATGTTGGATAAATCTGGTTTTAGAGTTTATATGAGTTAACCTTCTCAAATGAGAATAATTTGACACTGGATATTTTGATGCACCTTCCTAAAGTTACAGAGCATAGTAGTAGCAGAGCCAGAAGTAGAACTTATGACTGTGGTGATGCTGTAGTAAGAATTTAAAGGAGCATTGGAGGTTTCTTTTGCTAAGATTGTTTGTATTCCAGACAGTGATTGTTGCTAGAACACAATGGAAAAGCTGTTAGAGCAGGAATAATATCTTTGGAGTACACAAGAATTAGATGGTAGTAATGCATTCGTATTTAACATGTTTATTAAGCACAAAATGCAAATGTGATTATGACACCTAGCTATAATAAACTTTTTACTCAGTTAAATGCAGAATATATGGTACAGCTGCCAGATTTTTAATTTTTAATTGATCTTTTAGACTCCTCTTACGTGATATGACAAAGAGTGATATAGGATAACAGGGACTTTATATCTTCAGTTATTAAAAAATAAAGACCATCATTTGGAGATCTTATACTTAATGTCTGTCTTTATTTGTAATTTCCATAGCGTCGTCTTGGAGATGCAGCCAAGAAAGCCATCAGTAAATTGACAACCAGAACAGTAAAAAAGGGTGATAAGGTACAGTAATGAAATTAAACTTCTCTTTGAAATCTTGTCATCTGAAGCCCTTCAGTTAGCCTTCTCACTTTCCTGGACTTCAAATGTTCTTGTCCTTAGTAACTTTACAAGACTACTTACAGATGACTATGGTTTTTTTCTCTAAAACCCAGCATTCATTTTCCAAGAATTAATCCTTGTTTCTTTCCTTCTTTTCTTAGTACTGAGGATCAAACCCAGGGGCATTCTACTACGGAGCTACACTCCAGCCCTTTTTATTTTGTACTTGGAGACAGAGTTTCACTAAGTTGCTGAGGCTGTGCTTGAACTTGTAATCTTCCTGCCTCAGCCTCCCAGATTGCTGAGATTACAGGCCTGAGCCACCGTAGCTGGCTTTTCCAAGAATTCTGATGGGACAGTTTGTCAGTGAATAGTCAGAAGATTTGTGTTATCTGCCTATATTTCTTATGAATTTGCTTGCATCTCTTTTGGGTTTTGTTTCTGCACCCACTTAAAACTGAAGACCTGTATTTCTAGAGTTTCAGTTAACAGGGTGGTCTGTTTACAGTATTTTAAGCATTTTTTAAAAAGAGCATGGTTTTTCAGAGTTGGGCCTACTCTTTTTTAAAAAAATTTTTAGTTGTAGATGGACACAATAACCTTATTTTATTTATTTTTGTATGTGGTGCTGCGGATTGAACCCAGTACCTCACACATGCTAGGCACATGCTCTACCACTGAGCCACAACCCCAGCCCAGGCCTGCTTCTTAGGGAGACCAAATGAGAGAGGCAGTAACAAAAAGCTGTAACTGAAATTTTTAACTAGAATTCCCTAATTGGAGTTCTAGTTATGGTTGAGCCTTGCTTCTCCTCTATAAATAGCACTTTAATGCTAATTTCTACATATTGTCATTCAAGCTTATCAAGAATGAAAAAATTGCCAGTCGTGGTGGCACAGCGGCTTCAGAGACTGAGACAAGAGAATCGTGAGTTCAAAGCCAGCGTCAGTAACAGCGAGGTACTAAGCAACTCAGGATGTGGCTCAGTAGTCGAGTGTCCCTGAGTTCAATCCCCAGTACCAAAAGAAAAAAAGAATGAAAAAATGGTATCTAAAGACATAAAACCCAACTGCCTCCTGTTTCACACCCAGTGTTAACCTTTTAGCAGAGTCCTGGAAGGATGAATTTCAGATGATTCTCTGTCTTCCTAAATTTTCCCACTTTTTTTTTTTTTTAACTGTACACATTTTTACCCCCACTACCTTGATATAACTATATCTAATTGCCTTTGGCACAGCTCTAGAAGTAGTGAGTTTCATTATACACTAAGGAAAGAAAAAAAAAATGTCACAGAAAATACAAACAGTATCAAAACAGCTGTACTTAACCCCAAAGAGTGGTAACCAGTTTAAATGTTTTCTTGGCCCTTTGGCCTTCAATTGCCATTATTTTGAAATTCTCAGGAGCTGGTCTAACCTACCTACCTTTCTTTTTTTTGTTTTGTTTTGTTTTTTGTTTGATACCGGGGATTGAACTCAGGGGCACTCAACCACTGAGCCACATCCCCAGCCCTGTTTTGTGTTTTATGTAGAGACAAGGTCTCACTGAGTTGCTTAGCACTTCACCATTGCTGGGACTGGCTTTGAATTCACAGTTCTCCTGTCAGCCTGCCAAAGTGCTAGAATCACAGGCGTGCACCACCGCACCAAGCCCTAACTTTCTGTATACCCCAGGCTAGCACCAAACAATCTTATCAGCCAAATGCAGTGGTGCATACATATAATCTCGGCTACTTGGGAGGCTGAGGCAGAAGCACTTAGCTAGCATGTGTGAGGCCCTTGGTTTGGGTGGGGATAGAATCTTTCCTTTAATTATTAAAGCTAACACATCTTAGTTTATACCTCTTAGACTTGCCAAGAATTGTACCACCAAGTTTCAGTTCAAGTAGCAGTGACAGAGCAAATAGTCTCACCTTTACTTACTTGATTGTTGGCATACTGTTTTATGGAACCCTCCTCATCTCTGAGGAGGAAGAAAATCATCCTGGTGACCAAACACGCTTTTCCTCATTTTTTTTTCTTCTTTTGGTGGTACTGGGTATTAAACCCAGAACTTTGAACATGCTCGGCAAACACGTTACCATTGGGCTACTTATCCTGCCCTTTTAAAATTTTATTTTGAGACAGGGTCACGCTAAGTTACCCAAGCCGGCCTTCAATTTGTGATCCTTTTGCCTCAGCCTCCCAAGTAGCTGGGATTATAAGTATATACCACTATGCCTGGCTCCTTGATTCTTGATAAAAACCCATTATTGAGTTGATCCAGTTATATTTCTCTACCCCAAATCAGTGACCAGATGCAGTGCTCCCATAGCTGGGGTGGGTGTTTATATAGCAGTCTACTAAGGGTTCACCATCTTTGTGCCTGTACTTAGAGAGATGATGAGGTGATTCTCCTGATGATGACCCAGCTTTTGTAGAGTACACTGTGAAACCTGTTCAGACAAACAGGATGGGAGAGGGGGAGAGATAATGATGATCCAAGGTGACGATTTAAATCTTGACAATAGTTAGAACTCTGACTTAGTCTAAGACATAGACAGAAGTAGTATTGATTATTATGACACACTTTTAAGAAAAAGTAGATTGGCTTAGGTATAATTTAAATCAGTGTTAAGCAATTGGAAACATTATTTTTAATACCTTTCACTCTATAACCACTTGCTTAGCATAGTTGCCATAGGAACACACTTAGCTGAATTGTATACATGTAGCATGTGACTTGTGATCCTATGCTTTTCGTTTCAGGAAACAGACCCAGACTTTGATCATTGTGCAGTCTGCATAGAGAGCTATAAGCAGAATGATGTTGTTCGGATTCTCCCCTGCAAGTATGTCAGCTTTGTTTGTTTGAAAAGAATCATATTAATGTGTTTTATATGTCTCCCTTTCAGAGTGGGTGTCCATTTGCTTCTGAGAGCCTCCTAACTCATGGCTGTTGTAACAGGCCAGAGCCCTGCTGCACATTGCTCATGTTGGGAGGTTGTGGTCAACAGTGAGCAGTGTTGCCTCAAAAAAACTGATTGCACATGTTTTATAAAAGGAATACATGTGGCACAACCTCCAGACATTTGAAACCTTAGAATTTTTATTCTATGATTTCTGTGTTTCAAAAACAGCCCCAACAGGGGGCTGTTGTTCAGTTAGAATTCACTAGGCCCTACAGCAAGACCTCAAGAATGTTCATCTTGCTCTGGGGATTTGGATTTTTTTTTCTGAACATAGATTATACAGAGTGGAAGGACTGACTGATAGTTGCTGTGTGCCTACTATGGTTCAAGTACTCTTTGCAGGTTACATTTACTGTCTCCTATGATCTTCCCAACAATCCAAAGAGGAGGTTGTTCTCCCATCTGCATTAGTCAACTTTATTGCTATAACCAAATATCAGGCATGATCTACCTATGAAGAAAGGGAGATTTATTTTGCTCACAATTTTGGAGCTAAATAGAAAGTTCAAGATCAAAAGTCCACAACTGGGTAGATCCCATCGGTTTGGCCTCTGGCATGGTAGCAGATGGCAGCATATCATAGTGAGCCCACATAGGAGCAAAATGGTCACCTCTCAAAAACGAGCAGAGAGAGAGAAGACAAGCAGGACAAGCTTGCTTCTTTTATAACAATGCTACCAAAAGAACTACCAAAGGGGTTTCATAAGAAATGCCTCTTACCCCTCAGTGTCTTACTATGCCCAGTTCCTCAAAGGTTCCTTTTTCTCACTAGGACCACCTGGGGAGGGGACCAAGCCTTTAATCACAGTGGACCCTTGGGGGACACTCAAGCCATAGCACCCTTGTGCAGTGAAGGATAATGAAGCCAATAGGGTTTCTAAGGTCACATAATTTCAAAAAAATGGTACAGCTGAGGTAAAGATCTAACTTTAATGCCAGCACTCCTCACATAGTACCACATACCTCCCTTCAGAGTGTTCACTGGAAATTTAATGCCTAAAAAGAGCTTTTTTTTAAGACATGATGATGTCTGCCATGCTCTTATTCCAAATTAGGGAATGTGAAACATTGGTACAGTATTCAGAGCATCATCTGGAAAAGAATAAGAGAAGGCTACTGATAAGCCTTAAACCTAAGAAATTTTCTTTCTTCTTCCCTCTCTTCTTTAAAAGACATCCACATAGCTCAGCCTTCTAATAATACAAAACATAAATGATTACAATAATGGTGAATAGTTGTCTCCATAAGACTACTGGTATTGTTTTACTTATTCACAACGTAATCTCTTTTGAGCCTAGGATGATCTGGGTGGTGTTTTTTTGTTTGTTTGTTTTTAATTATAGTACTTGAGATTCTGAAAGTCAGGTCATTCTACTTTATACATATAGGAAACTCTGCCAAACTAAATGTAAACTGTCCTGTAGAAAATTAAATTATAGTTTTTCCTCATCCCTAGTTATTTACAATCTAAAACATGAGGTTAAAGGAATTGCATATATAAATACAAATCAGGAAAAGGATCAATAGGATAATTACAAAGCAGAGTCAGAAAATGCCTGCGTGACCATGAAGAAGCTAAGACTTTACAAATTCTTTTTAATCTCATCCCAGGATCCCCTGAAACCAACTGATACCTAAAGAGTGGAGGAGCCATCCACAGTTATTATTACGAAACTGAGAATGTCTTCATCAGGGGAGTCTCAGCCTAAAATAGTTGATTCTGGGAAGTTTGCTCCCATGCTCTCCATCCCGAAAGCCTTATTTTTCCAAAATTTCATTCTGATGGTTTTTTGTTGTTGTTGTTGTTGTTTATTTTTTTGTTTTGTTTTGTTTTCCTCAGTTTAACCCAGAGCTTTCTAAATATGACCATACATCAAGATCAGTGGGGGAGCTTTCAGAAACACCATGAGTGGAGCCCAGACATATTTATTTTAATAAGGCCACACCCTCCATTAAAGCTTAAAATATTAACTATTTCTGTGGCCAAAACCAGAAAACTGGTTCTCAGCTTTCATATTTGTGGTCTACTTTTGGAAGATAAGAAATTTTGGCAAACTTGACAATTTATTTGCACCCCTAGTAATAGCACTGTTCAGTTGGCTGTCTTGGCCCCTGTTTTTGAGTGTACTTGCTGCCCTGACTGTGTGTCAAAGGTTTGCATGTTGCTTTGAAGCCTACTATTATATGTTACTCTTACCTCTCAATTCTCAGCAAGAGGCAACTTTCTCTAAACTATATTGTTCAACCTGCTCAGCAAAACATTTTACCTCACTGAATGGTACAATGGTATGATTCTCAGGTGCAATAAAAATTAAATTTCCACATTAAGCAATATTTTGTGACAACTATTGACCTATAAGAAGTTTTCTCAGTTTTGACATTTGGGATCAGATAATGCGTCGTTTGGAGGAGGGTTCTGGGAAGATGATCTTGTGTATGACAGAATATTTAGCATATCATTGGCCTCTAACTACTACAAGCCAAAAGCATCCATACCACATAGCTGTGACAATGAAAATGTCTCCAGATGAGAACCAGTGATACAGTGGATATCTTCACACAAATGTTCTTTTTTTTTTTTTATATTTTTTTATTACACATGGACACAGTATCTTTATTTTGTTTTGTTTATTTTTATGTGGTGCTGAGGATCGAACCCAGTTCCTCACACATGCGAGG